>JAZGTK010013719.1:0-14152 GCA_036877625.1 Ambastaia sidthimunki | reverse complement strand
TGCGGTTTCACTCCTTCTCTGACTTGGTGAGTCACTAATGTATTGTTATCTCTATTATGTTCTCTGTCATGTACTTAATAATATTGATACAGTATGTGTAATACTCATGACATGTTTTGTTTGTATTGTATCATGAGATAGTTGGAGTCATCCTCCAGGGCTGTATTTCTCATAAGCCCAAGTATATTGTAGTACCAGTGGCACCAATGATTAACTTAAGCTCACAATGCTTTTGAACCTCAAAAGCATCCTGTAGCTCAGTTGGTAGACCATTGTGTTAGCAGCGAAAAGATTGTGGGTTTGATTCCCAGGGAGCTACTGACAATGTGTAACTTGAATGTACTGTATGTCGCGTTGGAAAAAAATGTCTGCCAAATATGTAAATGTAAATAAAACACAGCCCATGGTGATAAAATGCCCTTTGCACACCAGCATCTAGCGATATGGCTTTGTGCTAGCGGAATGACGCAGACACATCTACACAGATCTATGAATACAAACAACTGCGTAGACATACAACATACAACAACTAAGCTCACATGACATTAATGACTCCATTTCTGTTTTTTACAACATTTCTGTTTTTTATTATTAAAAAAGGAGTATTGTATGTTGTCTGAACAAAATTGAATGAAAAGAGAATTGTAATAGACAGTTTTTTTTAAACAAAATTTTGATCTATAAAGAACTTAATTTAATAACCTGAGATAAACTGTCTTCTGTTATAATGGCTTTGAAAGGCAAATCCATTAGCCTGAGAAAATGGGGATGTCTGTAGGCAATAAAACCAGTCTGTCATGAATCTCTCTTTAAAACTTCCAATTCTCATTTTATTTCCATTAATCTGGCCACCTAGTCTAGGGAGAAAACTTATATACCAAAATATACCAAATTTGTGATTTTGTAGCAGTGGCATGTCTGACAGACAAATGGTTTCTCGATCACAATGATGAGTCATCCATCCAAGACTCCTCATAGACCTGATGATGCTATAATTATTTCCAAAAACAGCTTTCTTTTTAAAATTTCAAATGAATTTCTTTGATCATGCCACTTTGTGTTAATTACAAGCTGGCAGCAACAGTGGTCTATTGCCTTCTTGATAAACCATCCACTGTCGACCTGACCACCTCATTTCCACATCTGTGCTGGTTAGAGGTTTGGAAGACAGGAAATTACATAATACTGAGACAAAATCACAAAAAGAACTGACCACCAGGGAAAATCCATTTGTCACACTATCCATCACAAAGTTTCCACCTAGAACCTATCATTCACATGGGTGGTACAGCATGCAATATATGCATCCTCAATGGTGCAATTTTCAGCGTTGAAAAAGGATAACTATGATATCTGTGGGATAACTGTGGGATAGACAGTTTTAGGCATACATATTTTTAGCAAGAGATAGAAAACGCAACCAGGTCCAGTGTAGATTTTTTTTAGGATTGAGGGGATAGTTTTACCCAATGGAACGCAAAAGGGAAGTTTAGCAGAATGTTCATGTTGTTCCTTTCCAATCCAGTGTGCCAATGTACAACAGTGGGCGATGGTGGCACTGTATTACAAGTTTTATACAAACACACAATTTGTGTGGACAACAGGCCTATACCACAGGCCTTTACCTACACCACTCATTAGCACCTGCTGACAGCCAGGAACTAATATCATTCTGCAAATTCATAGGAATTTAGAGTGTAAATCAAATACTTTTTAAAGCCTAGGGTTACTATACAAGTTAGTTGTTTAGTTGCTTAATTTTTCTCCTAGAAAGTTCCAAAAAAAGAAAGTCAATTGATTGAAAGTAAATTATTTCGGAATTTGTGGGTAAACCTTTACTTTAAGAAACCAACAGTACAAGACAACGCCACATAACAGCACCATAGAGAAGTGCTACAAGACCTTGGCTCAAAAGGTGGGGCTCTACTGGACAGCTTTAGGTGGCCTCTGGGGAGATTTCTCCTCAGCTTAATTATACAGGATGAGCTTTATGAGCAGTCTCTCATTAGAGTAATACCAAAAGTGATCATTAGAGAGGCCAGTCTGAAATAAGATGCTCGTATGTATTTATACACCCTGACCAAGACCATCACCATATTCAGGAGGACGAGCAAGGCCAAGTCTCACATGGGATGTGCATTATAAGCAATTTAGTGGTCAGCTCTACAGACAAATTCCAGGGGAACACGTCATTTTGTGCAAAAGAAACAGTAAGAGAGTCACACCACAGTATTCACTCAATCCAAACAATAACTCAGCCAGAGTGGACAACTAAACATTGCAGTTTTCAGCTGCACTATATCTTAAGCCAGTTTGTAATGTCCCATCTCATTGTATCTCCGAGCTTTGTTTGCACAGATGTTTGTAAGACCTCTATTTGGCTGTGTGGTCTTCACACACTGACACCGGAAATTCCATTTGTTGTTTGTAAGGGCCTTGTAGCTTGTGTACAGCCAATGACATAATTATTTTATTTGCAACCACCATCTTTCAAACAAAGCTGCCAGTTAGCCTGGTCAATGGAAATAAATTGCACCCAATAAAAAAAGCACACACTATTGTCCTTCCTGACATACTTTAGATGAACCCTATAAATCTAGGTAAAGGGTGCACAATCAGGAGCTGAGGTAAATCTCCCCCAATGTGTGTGAAGGGGTTCTGGAATGTTATCATCAGCTAAGGAGGATGTATGTGTCAAGATTTTATTGAATGTAGGCTAGACTTTCAATAGGAGTTATTCTTTCATGTAGACTGAGACATGTCGCTCAAATATATTGTGTTGGGTGGCTTATCGTGGTTTGTCAAGACGGACATGTTTCTATTTTAACATCACTGTTGGTCTTAAAACAACATTCAACAAGATTTAAGGGGCAGGAAAAGTGTTAAAAAAACCTTGCTATCTATAATTTCTGATTAAAGTGGTTAGTTTTAGGGTGGGGGTGGGGGATACAGTCTGGATAATGTTTGACAGAAATGATAAAAAAAACAACAACAAAAACAAAGATGACTTCTCCAGAACAGCTTCAGGGCAATGTATACAACATTTTTGTCTGAATACCACGTTTAAACAATTAAGGAAATAAGAGAGATCTATAATTATCTCTGAACACTAATTTTTTCAAAGGTTCAAACTTTAGAATGAATAAACTGCTTAGATCTGTGGTAATTCTTGGACCCACTGTGCAGGTTGCAGGACTGCTTTAGAAGCATCGAGTTAGTATGTTCGTAATTACAAAAAGACAAATGTTAAAACCATAACATCTGGTTCATTGCACATAATTACAATTACAAACGTCTCTGGTATAGTTTTTAGCATTTTTCTTGGCAAGCGCCTTTAGTCAGTGAATAAATACCCATTAACAAAAAGTAGATAATTGAATCAGTCAACATTGCCTATATTGCAACTAAACCAGGATGCACCCAAGCCAACATTAGATCAATATCCTGCTTTGGAAGATTGTTTGGTTCTGTCCATTCCTGTATTATTAAGGAAACCATGAAAGTGACAGACCTAAACATTTTTCCTTTGAATAACAAGACTGTAACAGATTTGAAATTTGAGCAACAAAAAACAATATTACTGTAATCCAGCAAGTCAAACAACTTTTTAGCTCCCATTCTGAAAAGCATTTTTTGTAAAGGAACAAAACTCACAATATCCCCTACATTAAAAAGGCATGGCAAATTTGAGTGGTGTAACAGACTATTAGAAATACATTTGGCACAGACAAACAATAGGTGTGTGTGCCAAAAGTGTGAAGACCTTTGACATACCTGGCCACATCTGTTTATTTATTTTTGTTTGACTAAAACACACAACTCTCATAATACTTATTAACAGATAAAAAAGTGTTACATTTTAAATAATTAAATAAAAAACAACATGGAATGACACATATGGTATATGTGCCATGTTTGTTTAGATGAACTTGGAATTATCCAGCAGGACACCTGAATCTACAGGTGATCTAAATATCTGCCCAGGAGAGCAAAATCATTCTCTTTATTGCAGTTCAGAGTTTATTGCCTCATATGTTTCCATTACACTAATGCCATTTTAAAGATCTTAATTTCAACACATAGGCGAGGTTAGATCTAAGCGTGGGAGTTGTTGATGTCATACTGAATAGTTTCTGTTAAATCGTAATAACTTCCTTTTTCCTTTTTTTCTGAAATCTATATACAGTTTTTGTTTTCAATATTGCCATGCTCTCATTCGCAGTATTCCCAACTTTCGGCTCATTAGGAGGTTTTAATAGGACTTGTTGACTATAGGTTGAATATAAAGCTCATTCTGACCAAAAATTCCAACAACTTTTATAGCTAAAAATAAGCTTTACCCAAGACACAATTTTGCATTTTCTTTTGGGTTAAAATGTAATTAAAACTTGATGCAGTATAACTAAAGGTGACAGAAATAACAGTTGGTTGGTTGCACAATAATAACACAATAACAAAATTGTTAAGAATGTGTAATTTATCAAATTATGTCTAGTGAATTAACCAATTTAACTCCAACATCAGAAATGAGACAAATTAATAGCATCACAAAACAGAACCAAAAGCATTATCTTTCGTGAAATACATTCTGTGTGATAAGACATGGACTATATTTGTGAAGGCTCATATAGATGTTTTAATTGCAAGCATTAGTCGTTTGCATACCTGAGTCATAATAGTAATTAATTTCTAAATACAACAAAAAAATGTTTGTAAACATATAGATCAACATTGCCCTCTGGTGGAAACATTGACTACTAAAATAAGCATATTTGTATAAAACATATGTTAACACTAAACAAGGACAATATATACAATTTACACAATAAGAAATTACTACTTTTTAACAACAAAGAATTCTTTGACCTTTGCAGCTGATTAAAAGGTAATTATGTGTGGTAATATTCTTGGTCATTTGGGACAGGTATTACTGTTTTGAAATACATGTCCTGCATTATATACTGCAAAATTCTCTCTCTATATGTATAATCCTGCTGCTTCACCTGATGGATTCTAAAGGATATTTAACTATTTAAACTGCTGTTCATCAAAGATGTCATATGGCTTCAAAAGACTTGAAATATAGCACACAGTTCATATGAACTGCTTTTATGATACAATATATTCTGCTTTAATTTTGTCACTGGTCACCGTTTGGGTTTATTGTATGGAAAACACAGTGTACATTATGGCCAATGTCTCTTTTTATGTTCCATTATAAAAGGTGATAAGAAACAACATAAGTAAATATTTTAATTTATGGGTGAACTATTCCTTTAAACTTGTATTCATGTTATTTATGTCAATCTGTTACATGTATATGAACAATAAAACAATACGCTTCAATTAGCACAAACAGATATATCTACACTATAGTCACATGCATTCCATTTGTTTTCACAGATGTATGTGTAAAAGTAACTTTTTCTTTATTTAAGCAGGTCAGAACATTATGCCACCTTCTTGTTCCTCTGCACAGCAGTTAGTTATTTGTTTCAAAAAACATGAAGTCCTATAAAAAGAAAACAAAAAAACATCAAATATATCATTACTAGTATTTTAATGAAGTTTCTCACACAGTAAAGAGGCATGTTCTCTGTGTTGTCATACTCACAATGAGAAAGCAGGCTCCGATCATCACTGCCTTCATTCTCACATCAAGATCCATAGGGAACTGAATCCCAAAGTTGTCTGAGTCTGTGAAGGCCTCTCGGAGAAGTCCTGTCCACTGTTTGCTGATCTTCCCGATACTTACTTCATCCACAGTCAAAATCTTCCAGAAGACAAAACAAATCATTTAAAATTTAAATTCATTTAAAATCGTTTAAACAACTGCTACGCCATTTCAATCATTGCTAAAATATAACAGGCATCATGTGATGGAATACTGCGTTCTCTGACAGCGTGATTTTAAACTAACAGTTCCCTCTAGTGGCCATTTATAGATAATTCCAAACAAGCAGCAGAGAACAACAAAGACAGAAATGTAAAGCTCTCCAGTAAAACACTATTGTTTCTTTAAAGCTGAATGTTTAAATAAGCTTAGTGTCTCCCTATGCTTCGGTTGGAAGGCAAAACAAAAGCAATAATAAAATATTATGGGTGACTCTCGCTAAGAAATGTCCAGGTTATATTTCCTCCCAAAATATAAGAAAAAAAACTTTTTTTTAGCTTTTATTTTGAACCATTCCTTTTTTTGCATTGTGACATGTACAAATGACATGTTCTGACAATTAAGCTTATAATTAATCTACCCTTGCCTAATTCTTTCTGTAAAACTGATACAGGTTTTAAACAGAACAGGCTTTAAAAGTACAATTACAACCCATACTGATTTCGCTGTGGTTTATTTTGATAGATTTCATAATATCTTTTCATTTAAATATTGTAGTGATGTAGTTTCAGTTAAATAATTCAAAAATATAGATTTTTTTTATTGATCAGATTAGGTTTCCATCATGCAGTGTTTGGGTAAATATACCTCAAAGTCCACGTCTGGCAGGCAGCTCCATCCACAGAACGGCCCCTGGAGCTTGAGAACCGTCTCTCTGCGCTCATTCTCTATGGTGAACTTGGGGAGGAAAGGATGCCACTGCTGCTGAATGTATCCCACTGTGTTCCCTGGAGGAGCCTGGATCTCTAGCTGATAGGGAAAATCCAGAAGAATAAATAATTAACCAGTGGTCACTATTTGTGTAAATGTTATTGCATTCGATATTAAGCCAAGTGGAATCGGCAGACATATAATGCAAGAGCTATTCTCCAAACTTTTCTGAACTATTTTTGCAATTACTTTTTCAAATTGCTGTCAAGGTTTTTTTAATGGATATACAACCTCACTGTTGGCATGTTACAGTTCTATTTTTTAACTGTGCCTCAAGGGTCCAAATGGTTTTGGAGACATTGGATGACCAATAAGAGAAACCTTTACTTTTGCTTTAAAGTTTGTTTTATTTTGTAATTAATTAGAGTAATAAATATACTTTAGATCACCTCTTGCAGACAACATGGGAAGAAACAGGACATGCATTTCAGTGGGCGGTTGACTGTGATGATTTCCTGTCCAAAGTTATCAAGGACGCGAATAGTGAAGGATCGCAGTGGGCCACAGCACTGGCGCGTGAGGCAGTCATTCTCCTCCACTGCGTAATAAACATTCTGACCCATGGAGTTACGGATCTCATACTTATTGTTGCTCTCAAAGCCTGCCAAAGCTGTATAAAAAATACACAATCACAGGTTTAGGCACAGGTGAGTGTTGTTGATTATAAAAGCTACAGTCATGCATATAGGGCAAAAATATGTCCACTTGTAACAAATTTACAGTATGAATACCTTCTATAAGCTCCACTTTCTGTTTAATGAGAAGCTGATCTACCTAAAAGCGACAGTAAAATAAGTTTTAGTTATACAGTATATATATAATGTACCACTCAAATGTTGGTTATGGTTGAAGTATCTGAGGATATTTTATGTTGATATATTGTAATATAAGATGTAAGATATAGTAATGTAGGATACAGTATATATCATTTCTTTATATTGATGTCATCTAACCTGTGTTAAGTACTCTAATCCTGGTGGACATCCAGGTATCCCTGGATTGGGAACCATATACATATTCATAGGTTGCATGGTCACCTTAAAAAAAACAAATCTGTATATCAGTGAAGCAAATTTTAGCGCCAGCTAAATTTTTATTGACAACGTTTTAGCTTAAAATTGTCAAAGATACATTTACATTGCTGCAACTGATAAACATTTCTCTTACATTTTTATATTAGTATTTCTTTCCTTTTGCAGTTGATGTAGAAACAGTCCTGTGTTGTGTTTTTTAAAATAGGAAGTCACACCACAGGATACCGTCTCAACTAGATCCAAAAATATAAAACACAGACTGATGCTTCTGACCTCTTTTTATCCATGTTTGTATTTATGGGTGTTGAGCTATCAGATTTCTGTCTAGTCCTTGTTCCACAGGTTAAACAACATTTACTGATCACTGATTGAATGCACTACACACATAAATCAACTATTATTATAAATACGCAAGTACCATAAAATATACATACATCACAGTATCTTTCATCAAAATTATTATTCCATTAAGAGACAATTACTCAGATAAACGTGGTGTAAATCTGAACCGTTGACACATTTGTATTTAAATCGTAAACATGCTAAACATGCAGGTTTAGGAATTACTTCAGTAAATAACTTCAAAATAGAAAATGAGTATAATTACTCCGATTTGTTCCTAAATGTATCATATGAGGAAAGAGCCAGGAGAATCACAACATTTTATTCCGTCCAGTAAGTGCGTTCAGCGCCCATAATAACCCATAATAACTGACCTATTTTATCACTTGCAAATCCCAACTTTATAAACACGACGACAATTATAAACGTGATAATTCTGCTTTGTAAGTCTGTTTATTATCAAAACTCACCTGCTTCGTCTTATGATAAGGAGTATAACGGGTTGACTTAAGAATCTGGCCCCATATTAAACAACACATCTCATTGGCTGAAAGACTCACGTGGTCCAAAGTTTCTTTGACGTCTTACGCTTTGGTCGTCGATATTTCCCGGAAGTGAGTTAACAAATCCTACTACGGTAAATAATTGTCTTATAAATATTCATTACGCAACGTAACGTTCGCCCCGTAAACCTACTTTATTGGTTTAAAAAACAGATATTTGTTGGCGGGCGCTTGTAAATGGGCGCTTAAATGCATGTTTCATGAATATTAACCGCTTAACTAAATAACGCCTTCATAGGCTACTTAAAAAATATATATTTTCTATGTCATCCACTGTAAGTGTGTTTATTGTGGTTACATAAATAGGAAATAGGCATAACGTCATCGGTCGCTGATTGTATGATAAACAAAATATATAATTTAATTGTTTTAGTATTAGGTACAGTATTTGTTGTATTGCTTTTATACGGTTTTATGTTACTATTAATATTATTGTTTTTACTTTAATAAAATCTAATAATTGCCATTGATAATATAGATATATTCTGGATATATTCGTTTATTTTTCTGTGACTTTTTTTCACTCAAGCATTGATTGAGGGGCAGGTTTATTTGTTTGGCAAATGGTGTCCTGGAAAATATTTACACAGTGGCCACAAGAGTGTAGTATTGAGCTAACAATTTAGCCTGCATCATTGTTAAAAAAAACTTGTTTGTGAGAGAAGATTGTAGTCAACACCACATGAGTTGGGTTCAAGCATAAATTATAAACAAGCAGTACATACTATGACTATACATCATAAATCTATAACTGAAGACTATTTAATTACAAAACACATACTGCACATCAGATAAACTATGACAATTGTAATCTATATTTATTTGCATGGCAATAAAAATAATAATAAAAAATTCCACAATTTCATATGATTCAAATTGTGTTTAAGCATTGTTATACACACTGCACTATGTTTTGACAAAACTAATTACCTAACAGAAGTAAAAACAACTACTAGATACAGTGCCTGAACATAACAGCTTATAACTTTTAACTTGCGCTTAGACTATTATGATAGACTTGTTCAGAAATAAGCTGCATTTAACTATGATACACTGTCAGCGCATTTCTGTCCTAATTCTTGGCAACTACAGTGCAGCATGATAAGCTTCCAAAATTATGAGGTCAGAGACCATTCTGTTACCAATGTCTCATGATTAAACATGTCTAGCTAAAAGTCTCTGATTCTGCGAAAGTAGGCTAAAAGTCATCTGTGCTGAAGATGCAGGAAATGGCAACGATTTTAATTCAGTTTATAGAATCTGTTCCTGTTTTTAGCCTAACAGATGTATTCTGGTTTAGTTAATGAGTACTGGATTATACAAAACCATTGTTTATCTTACACATAATGATGTTTACCATAGAAAATCTTTACTTCTTATTGGAAGCAGGAGCATCATAGCCTTAGAAGTGATGATATAGCCCAGGTATAAAAATCTTAACTGTAATGTTAATGTGAAATCTCGAGAAACCTGAGAAAAGGCATTTTTGACAATCATTTCAGTCTTTACACACAAATAAAAACATACATTTACATATATAGGAAAAATAAGACTTTTTTTTCCACCAGATGAGTATAAATATGTAAATGAAATTTTGAAGCTCATTAAAGTTGTGCTAAATGATGACTGGTTTTCTGAAATGCAAATATTGATCTCTCCATGTAGCTCTAATGAGAGCATAAGATTGAGCAGGGTCTACAGCTATAAGCATATTAAAACACTTTAAATAACTGTATGTGCACTGTTATGCAAAGTGCCACTAAATATTTTAGCATGTTCCAATTTGAATTCACAGGTGCATAAATAAACGAAGCAAAAGTGCAAACCTATAAATTATTAATCAAGCTGTCAATGTGTTTGTCAGCATCATTTGGAGAATGATCTGTCCCTTTTATGTCATGTCAAACATTATGCAACATCTCTGAGATGGAAGCCACCCCCCAAAACAACAACTGAACAAACACAGTTATTGGGTGCCTTTAAAAATATGAGGTTGCCTGAGTACACACTGCAGACTGTGTGTGTGTGTGTGTGTGTTTATTTTTTATTTGAGCATATGAGGGGTCTGTGTTTTATTCACTTGGGTAATCTGAAGGCCAGTCCTAACGAGGTTGTCACAGACCCATATAATGAGTCTCAAAAAGATGAATGTAAAAGTGTATCCATTACTGGGCCATCTTCCTGTTCATTAGCTTAGCATAAGGTTACAATACATTACTCTAACCCCTAACAACGCTGCCTCCAACCTCTTGCTAGCCTGAGGAAGGAGAGTGCAATCCATTGAGTTGCTGTGAACTTAGCAAGTCTAGTCTTGTGAAACAACATTATGCACATTCGGGAGTGATCATAACAACGATACACAGATATGCTGTCATCTTTGTATTGTATCTCCCCTTTCTTTGTCTTGGTGTCTTTTTACAGAGCGGAGACAGTATGGTTCATTTTGGCAGGCGGCCTCTGTTTCCACGGCAACTTTATAATTGCTTTGGAAGCGGTCCAGACGCTACTGGATGCCAAGGAATTATTGATGTCAAAAAGAAACATGTATGAAATGAAAAAATATGTGTGCAGCCATATGGTCCTGTGCACATCCGTGTACAATGAAATCATAGCATTGCCTTTTAAGATGTTTTTCAAAGACAATTAAAACATGCTCCATAAAACACTTGACTGGGCATGTTGTGACACTATTAAGGGGTTTTATGTGTCAAAATATCACTTTACCTTAATTAAGTGTTGAAAGGGGCACAAAATCTTCATAGTCGGAAGGTTTCGTTTGTTGTGTATGTGATAACATAAGGATTTGCTGATTTGCGTGAGTAATGATTTAGAAAAGTAGGACAGCCAGTTTGACGAAGAATCTCCTAAGTCCCATCATCACCATTGCAAAATGTTCCTCTTCCATCCAAACATTATAAAAGTCATAGACACATTAGCCAGGGCTCTATATTGACATTAAAAAAACATACAGTGTAGCCAGGAGAATTTACCGGCAATGTTTTATTGCTGTACATAGGTGCAAAAATATCTTTATAGTATGAAAAAACAAAATCCCCTTTGTTTTCAATGCCCTGACTGCTTTTCATTGTGTTATGAAAGAACGTGTTAATAGGAGATGAAAATTACTTCCTGGCTAGTCTTTTATCTCTCTGCGCTTTGCGGGGTTAATTTATGCCTTGTAAGGAGGACTCCCTCTGGGGTGAGAAGAGACTAAGATCAGTGTGAAGTTTGTTGAATGAAGCAGGGGCCAACAGGTTCGCCAAACACACACAGACACACACACACACAACGCTGACAGTACTGTGTAAGCAGAAGTCACAGGCTATGATGGAGCTGTGCTAAATGTTTATGATGGAGCTGTGCTAAATGAGCCGATGAAGATCACAGGTTAAGATTGACAAGTGATTGGTGGTGCTTGCTAAGGCATCACTGTTATTAGTGCCCATACTTTGCATTGCATAAATTATACTTCATGTTATGTGTTTTGTTGAGGACATACTTGACAGGCTATAAAATGAAAGAAAATCCACATGCTTACTTTGAAGGAGGTACCTGAGCCATATCTTTGAACCAAAATATCATGTAGACTTCAGGATGGGCTGTTTTGACTTATCAACCACTCATAACCCACTACCAATCACCCTGACTACCCTAGTATTGCCACAGTGACATCCAGCAACCACACCATCCACTTACAACACCTTAACATCATGGCGGTAAGTTTTGCATGGGCAAGCAACACTTATTTTGTCCTCAGAAAATGTAGGCAAACAAATTAAAAATAAAGGATGCCCATTCAGGTATGGATTTTTGCCTCTTAAGCAGTGTTGAGAAGTAAAAAAATTGTGTGGAAACTAAATTTTTTAGCAGCTGTAGTTTAGCTGTTTCCTTATGATGTAGCAGCTAAGTGCTACAAAATAAGCTGCAAGTTAAATTTTTAGCACATGGAGCTTTACAGTATATATAAGCGGAATATATTAATTATATGATCTGATAATAATTTTTTTAATTGTCTTTCTAAACCATTTTAACTTAGCTTCTTTTTGTAAGTAGCTTGTAGTGTAGTTAATGACTTGCGCAAAATAGAAGCTTTACGTGTAGCTTTTAACATGGGAAGCAACAGTTTTAAAGTAATTTCCTTAACATTGCTACAAGTACTGTAGAAAAAACTGCTAGTACAAATCGCAGGCGCAGATAAACTGCCATGGTGAAATGGAGAATCCATTCCCAAGGACAGGTATAAATGAAGTGGGGAGAGTATCAAAATACACATGCGCACCCCAGCCTGCCAAAGTCAATGGAAAGGAAAACAAGCCACGCCAGATCACCTTTGCAGAGGGCTTGGTGACAGCGGGGGAGCCACGGCAGCGCGGGTACGTGCCGCTGGCCATCAGGAACGCGCCGTCAAAAAGCGGTTACCAACTGTCATTCGCTGCTAAAAATGATTTCAGAAAGGGGTTAGAAGTTCAGTGCTCTGCTTCTCCCCATCCCTCTCAGGCGGATGGAGGGGAAGCCCTGTCACCAGAACTAGCCCTGAAGTGATTTATTCACCTCTCCACAAACTCCACAAGCCCACCGCAACGCAATCTGTGCTTTCGTTTTTCTTTAGACCCTTGTGCTGCACCGATAGTGTTTGCTCAGAATTTCATGCTAATCATAGCAACAAACAACCCACAAAAAGTGAGTGGATATTTACTTTAAAAACATTATTAATTACTATCTCTACAATTGTTATTATTTCTTCTTTTTTTTAAGTAACAATGTGTAAACTAGTTTACGAATAACGTTTATAAAGGCAAATGGCAATACAGATATAGACTACTAATAATTAGCAGACATGGTTATTAGCCCAAGCAATAATCTCAAAATGGCTTAGTTTATTGCAATTAAATGACCTGTTGAGATACGTTTACAGCAGAAATATAAATGCACAAGACATTAAAACTTGTTTTCAGTAATATGTATCTTATACTTGTATTGTTCATGTTTTAAACCTCCCATATTAGAGCTGCAAGGCAAAATATAATGTAACGGTTAAACTACAAATATATCTTTGTTTCCACACAAATAAATACAGTGTATTTTTAAGGAAAATAAACAATTTAAAGTTGTATGTACCTTGAAAAATCATATCAAATTCAAAACAAATTACAGAAAATTAAATGTATTTTACCTAAAATACTCAGATGTAGCCTGAATTATTGTTATTTTGTAGGAATACCAGAATATATAAGTGACTAGACTCGCCACTTAGCAAACAGGCAGGAGGCTTACAACAGGCCCTCTCAGCTCTGAAGAGAACTTGTTTCTGTGATAGAGAATGATAGTTTGGCATTAGTTCAAAAGCAACTCTATCTGTCTCTCTCTTGTATTTCTGTTCAGATAGACATTGGTGTGGTGGTCCTTTCTATGCCATCTGCAAACCACACTCCATCCTAAAACACAGGGGATCACAAAGGTGTTATTTTTCAAAGCAGGCCCTATGCGCCTCCTGCTGGGCTGGCCCGCCGTTCTTCAAGGGAGATGAGGAAAACTTCTTAGGGCGTGTGGCCCTCCCTGTGGCCCGCCTCCTTCAAGGCAGGCCTTTGAGGGGTCATAACTGTGGCCTG
>JAZGTK010013718.1:0-14152 GCA_036877625.1 Ambastaia sidthimunki | reverse complement strand
ACAGTTGATTGAACTAGTGGGGAGGATGTAACCAGATAACCAGTCTGCTGGTAAACCAATGGGTGCTGAGGCATTGTTTTAACATTATTGCTTGGCTATGGGAGCATTATTCTAACATTGTTTTAATTCTGTAATGTTTTTAAAATGTTCTACTAACTGTTTAATAATAATGTTTTGATATATGATATATTATATTAAAAAGCGGCCTGGGTGGGTTTTAAACATCACAATAGTGAGTAAATGATGATTCATTATATATTTCTGGGTGAACTGTCCCTTTAAGGACTAGTTAACAGTGTTTTTCTAGTAGGCTGGAGTAAGGGCTGCTGTACATTAAATGGGCGTTTGCATTCACAGGTCAGAAATAAACAGGATTATAAAACAATATTCAGACGATGTTAATTCAAACAACAGTAATTTGCAACATTACTAATGTTTGACATTCTGCTTAATTAAATGCTTACCATCCTAAACACAGTTACCCATAAAATTATACATGAAAAATCATGTTAAACATGGAATATGATGTATTGTCTAGCAAAGTTAAGCTTTCGAATAGATGCAGTTGCAATATTGTGGATGTTAGCTCTGATCAAATCTACAGCCAAGCTACAAACGCAGCACCAGATTTGAAGGAGATGATATCTCTCCTGGTTAATGATTAAAACCCAGAATCCATTGCCCGTCTTCTGTAAATAAGATAAATGGCCATAAGGCACTCACCTCTGTGACGAACCATTTCAGAGACAGCCGAGCTTTAATTAAGACTAGAAGGTGTTAACATCTTTATTCTTGTTTTGATGTAAACATTTACTGATTAATGTTATATTTGAATAACTTAATGTAGTGTTTTAGTAATTCGGCAGGTTTAGTTTGTGAACATTAGTTTGTAGTAAGGAACAAGACACAAATAGTTGACAAATTGTTTAAATGTTTTTTTGGAGATTCATTTGAAGATGTCTGTCATTTCAGGAATGGACATATGCATCGTGTCGCCAAATGTTATTACGGGCTGTGTGGATTTTGGAATGTTTTAACAACTAATTTTCCGAGAAGCACTTTTTTGTTTTCACTCGGTGGTTTTAATTTAGCATTCCAGTTTCTCTTTTTAATTTCTCCTTGAACATGCCAATGAAAAGGAACATAGAGAGTCCATTGACGAACGACACGTTTCATCAACTGCAGCCATCGAAGAGAGCTTGCAAACACACAGATGACCTCCACGCAACAATTATTGTTGACCAAGACGATCTTAGAAAAAACATGTTTTTCAAAGACAGGCTTGAGGAGGAGGATTCTGGAATTAAATCGGGTGGGTAAATCATCTTTGTTTTAAATTGTTTTCGATTAAACTGCTTCTATGCTTTCATTATACTGTTATAAATTCTCAACGTGTTGCCAGTTTGTTTAGACACGATGCATTATGAATAGTTTTGGCACGAACCATTTGGAAGCTATGCTTGTTATTTATCTGGCAGAAGCTGATGAGAGCAATGGAAGTATATCTTCTGAAGAGGACTTGGATCACCTAGATTATCCTAAAACCTTCTCTCTGAAACAAACAGTGCCAAAGAAAAGCATCAGTCAGATTATCAAGGACAAAAAGAAACAGACTCAGCTAACTTTACAATGGTATTTTATGTCCATTATTAATGATCTATATACAGCAAATAAATATGAGCTCCAGGCAGACTGATGTTTAATTTTCTTAAAAGATGCTGAAAATGTTTTTGTTTCTCCCTTAGGCTTGAGGAAAACTACATCGTTTGCGAAGGCGTTTGTTTGCCGCGATGTATTCTCTACGCCCATTATTTAGACTTTTGTCGGAAGGAGAAATTGGACCCTGCCTGTGCAGCCACTTTTGGGAAGGTAAGAGCAGTTATGGATCAAATCATTTTAAAAAGGTTTTGTTATATCTTCTGTATTTCTGTGCTTACCAAGTGTGTTGATTATCAGACCACCATTAAACATTTTTAAACATTCACACAAACTTTTTAAAGTTACATACACAGAGATCAATCGTTTGATTGGCGTTAGCTCATAGTTTTGTTTTTATTGCAGACCATCCGACAAAAATTTCCGCTGCTTACAACACGAAGGCTTGGAACTAGAGGCCATTCAAAGTAAGAAAAAACCAAACACAAAACCAAAAGACCAAGTGCCACTTGTTTATTTTGTGCTGTGTAACCTGTCTGCTCTGTGATTTCTGAATTCTTCAGGTATCATTATTATGGTATTGGCATTAAAGAGAGCAGTGCGTATTATCACTCTGTATACTCAGGAAAAGGCTTGACACGGTAAAAATTGAACTTCATGTCTTAAGCATTTTATCTCTTGTCTGAGTATCATGTAACTGTATTGCTAAAAAAAGTCCATAGACGAGTCTTTTGGAGTTATTTTGACATAACAAATTTTGAAATGTTTTTGACAGATTCTCTGGAAGCAAGCTAAAAAATGAGGTTGGCAGTTTTACTTTAGAAATCTGTTATGTTTTATCATATACTGAGAACGAATGTAATTCTGAATTTAGTGGAAAATTAATATTTTAAACAATTTCATAACCAAGCCATGTACTGTATGCTTGCAAACAGAAAATACATCAAATTTGTATGATGAGAACTTTCAAATGGCATCAAACAAAATCATTGTGCTCACACCTTTGCCTTTCTGTTAAAAACAGGGAGGATTTACCAGGAAATACTCTCTTAGTTCTAAAACAGGGACGCTTTTACCCGAGTTCCCATCTGCTCAGCATCTAGTACTTCACGAGTCTGTCTCAAAAGACAAGGTTTGTGCGTTTCCATGGCAACCAGTTTACAAAATAAATACGTTCAAATTACCGCAAACTGTTCTATTGTTTTTTGTTTGTTAGGTCGACACGTTAATTATGATGTACAAGACACACTGTCAGTGCATTCTAGACAACGCCATTAACGTCAACTTTGAGGAGGTATTTTTGGTTCTCAAAAACCGTCGTCTGATGTCAAGATTCTAATCCAGATTCTAGAGGAATTTACACTGACAGTTCTTTCTGATGTGCTCCAGATCCAGAACTTTCTGCTTCACTTCTGGCAAGGAATGCCTGAACATCTTCTCCCACTGCTGGAGAATCCAGTTATTGTGGACATCTTCTGTGTGTGTGACTCTATACTTTACAAAGTAAGTATCTATGAATCATTTGCTGTAACGGTCATTATCATGGTCATCAGATGTTTCAGACATTTAGGAAACTGGCTCAATTGTTTTCCGCAGGTTCTGACCGATGTTCTCATCCCTGCTACCATGCAGGACATGCCAGAGAGGTTGGTCTGTTAAACTGTATACATTGCATTTTATAAAACGGTTAGTTCTAGTCCTTGATTCTGATTGGTCAATAGCTGTTTTTTAGTCACGATAACACGCAGCTATGACCGCTTCACCCAACGATTCTGCGTATCACTCCGCCAGTGCAGAGGGATTAGCATTACTCATGCTGAGAGTATTTGTGTGACGAATATCACGTTGTGTTTATAAAAATAATGATACAGCGTATGAAACCGCTCTGTTTTTATTTGAGATGAGATGACGCATATTACATAGAAACATTCTGTGCTGTTTACAGTCAGTAAGGGACTATTTCTTCCAGCGGAAGGAAGGCTTTTAATGATTTTATTTTATGAACGTTAATACGTATCTTTTTGACATTAAAATTTGTATCATGTGGTAACCAGCAATAAGGTACTTGAGGGTAGAACTGTATTGTGAATAAGTCACAACACAGCTTCTTGTACTATTTGTTACAAACACAATTTGTACACAATTTATCTGTAAAACTGTTGAACGTGATGTTGTCAAAGTGTTTTTGAGTGAGTTTAGGAAAATATCTCCAGTCTTTTGGCAGATATCCGAAACTTTGCCAAGCACTGGGAACACTGGATGGTGTCTTCCTTGGAAAATCTCCCAGAAATCCTTTCGGACAAGAAATTGCCCATCGCTCGCCGCTTTGTGTCCTCCTTAAAGAGACAGACCTCATTTTTACATCTTGCACAGGTAAAACTATTACTAACGGATGAGTTAATAATTACTTTTGGTTTCCTTTTATACTAGTGTGTCTTTTTATATCCATTCAGATCGCTAGACCTGCGTTGTTTGACCAGAATGTGGTGACCTGTATGGTCAATGATATAGATAAGGTGGATTTGAACAGTATTGGTTCTCAAGCCTTCCTTTCCATCACAAATGACCAAGATTCTGACTTCTACTCTGAATGTGAGTTATTGGTGGCTTTGCATTCTGTAAAAACTTTTGTACGTTCTGTTAATCAGACGCGGAGCTTCAAAACATGTTCTCGATGTCCGTTCTCGTCTTCTAGACGACTCTGTTTCAGTGTTTCAAGAGCTGAAGGACCTGCTGAGGAAAAACGCCACAGTAGAGTCTTTCATTGAATGGCTGGACTCTGTGGTGGAGCAAAAAGTTATAAAGGTTTGCTTCACTGCACAAACTTTTTACCCATAATTCCCAGATTGACTGAATGTTAAATTAGCATATTCTCTTTCTTTTAGCCTAGCAAGCAAAATGGTCGGTCGGTTAAAAAGCGAGCTCAGGATTTTCTTCTGAGGTGGAGTTTTTTTGGAGCTCGAGTGATGCATAATCTAACTTTAAACAATGCTACCAGCTTTGGTAAGTCTTTAGCATCACACAGTATTTTCTACTTTCCATATTCTCTAAGATTACAGCATGACTTCGTATTCCAAAAATCAAATCTGTGCTATTTATTTACCCCCTTTAACCTGAGGGCAACTGTGAAGAAGAAGCTGTAAAATTCAGCCAGGCTGTATAAACAAACCGTTATCTTTCATAGCGTGTGCCCTGATTAGGGTTCAACCTTTCTGAGTGCTCCTAACATCTGAAGACCCTACAGGTGTTCACAAAGCCAAACAGTATCACCTGGAAGGCCAACCATTTGACCTCAGCCCTAATCCAGTAGACAAATTTTAAACCCTGGCGAAGGATTACCCAGCTAACAATTTTAGGTTGTAAGAATGTTTCTGTAATGTTTCTGTTAAAAAACAACAATAAAAATGTTATTTCTAAAGGTCTAGAAACGTGTTTTAGATGTTGTATTAACATTATTGCTTGCCTATAAGAATGCTATTCAAACTTTTTAAATGCTATGCAGACTTTTTAAAAAATAATGAACATTTTCTAAAACATTCCACTAACAACTTAAGAATAACATTTTTGATATATGATATCTAATGATAAAACATTGCTGCAAGAACGTTTAAATAACTTTTTAGAGAACTTTTAGAGAAATTTTAGAGAACGTTAACCAAAATTCTAAGAACGTTTCCTGTTAGCTGGGTATGGGCGATGTTCGGAATGAATTATTAGCATAAAAATAGTAAATTGAAACAGCTTTTTTTCCCAATAAATGTTTAAATCTATGTTGCGTTGCTGTCACATGATTACATAGCCTGACAAGTTTAGGTTAAGCTGTAACAACTTAACCTGGTTTAATGTCACTAAACCAGGTTCGTTTCATCTCATTCGGATGCTTTTGGATGAGTATATCCTGCTGGCCATTGAAACACAATTCAACAACGACAAAGAGCAGGACCTCCAGACCCTGCTGGAGAAATACATGAGGAACGCAGGTAAATTTTCTGCTTCTCTTATGTCTTATGGTGAATTGTCCTAATGTGGGACACTTAAGTTTCAGTGGGCGTGGCTCTCCCCCAAACCAATGAATGCTAGTGAAATTATAAACAAATCAAAGCTGTACTGCCATGTGATCAAAGTCACGTGACCTAATATCATTTGGATTTACCATGTTGGCTTAACATTGTAATATACTACAATACAAAAAATGTCTCACATTAGGGCAATCAACCCTATATGATAACGTCTTTAAAACAACTAACAATGCTTTGATTTTGACAGATGCAAGTAAAGCTACTTTCACTGCTTCTCCAAGTTCCTGTTTCTTGGCCAATCGAAATAAAGGCAGCGTTGCGTCCAGTGACTCCGGCGTCAAAGATGAGAATCCCCCCCAACATGATTTCCTGCCACTCACAGCCACACAGCAGGGGCTCGGAACCAACACTGTGGTGTACCACAGTACCGATCCAGACAACTTCACTGTATCTGGTACTAGCAAACAGCAGTTCTCACCAATATAGTTCTTCAAAATAAATGCTGTTGGATTTTACTCTTTGTTTGTAATGAAAAGACATTAATTCATTAAAGGTACAGTAAACGGTTTCTGAGAGACGCTGTTGAAATCAACATCTCAACAAACAATTTTGTGAATATTTGATAGACGTGTGTTCTGTGTAGTCACACGTCTAGCACGTCTAATAGTCCTGGCTGTAAATACAGGACAAAAAAGTGGATCAGACCGATCACCACAACACCAACATTCTCGTAAATCAGAAATAGTGTAGCATTAAACGTGGCTTTCCTATTCAAACACTTTCTGTCATTCAGTACGTTAAAGTCATAAAATAAGTGTAGAAATGCAGTTGAATAGTTGAATATTTATGCAGTCATAATTTTGGTAATATTTTTAAGGACAAATGGATTACACCCAGAACAGCGGCCCCCTGATGACACCTCCAATCTCTCCAGCCATGATCAACCGTAGCAGTGTGATCAACCAGGGTCCGATGGCTGTCAGGCCCCACAATAACTGCTCCATCCAGCCCCAAGTGTCTTGCCAGGCCTTCACTGATACCATATACCAGAGCCTGCCTGGTGCTAGCTCCGCCTCCTATCCCAGCACCACCTATTACCAGACTGTGTTCAGACCTCAGGCACAAACGCCGACATCAGCCTATCAGGCTCAATCCGAGAGCAGGCGCTATGTGTCCTTCTCTGGACATCAGCTGGCCAAAGACTGTTTCAGCAGCAGCTGTAATGTGTCTCCATACACCTCCAGGGTGCCATCGACTGGATGCCCAGTCACGGGTGACCCTGGTTTGGACACTGAGGCTGTTCAGATAATGGACCCGGCAGGCTACAGTTTTGGAGGAGGTGCTAATGGAGAAGGATGTTCAGGCCCGGTTTGCTCAAGCACAGCACACAGTGGTGAGAAAAAAGATTATTGGTCAATTAAAGGTTCAGTAAGAGATTTCAGAGAAACGCTGTTGAAAATTGAAATCAACCCCCAAACATACAATTTCGTGAATATTTGCTAGATGTCTTCAAAAGGAAACATTAACAACATACGTAGGAATGCAGTTTTATTTGTGGTTTGGGTTTCTTCCATGTTCCTCTGTCTTCTGGTCAGGATATTATGGCTCCAGTGGTTTTGTGGAAGCTCAGAGGATGGGCCCGTTTATCGACCAGCACGTGTCGGTTATTAGCAGCGTCCGCTCTGTTTCAGCCTATACTGAAGTCCACGACCCTCTCAACATCCTGGATGATACGAGCAGAAAAACAGCGAGACCTTTCTACACTGAACTGTCTTCAATGGGAACTCACACAGCAGGTCAGGAAAAAAACGCTTCATGTATTTATGGAGGTTTTTTACATGGTAGTTTAAATTTACATGCGTCCGAAATCACATACTGTAACAGTAAATATGTTAAGTACCTAGTTACCTATTGAGCATTAAGACAGTATGTCCTATATGGTATACGTGGGGACAGTATGGTTACATTCCATACATACTACATCCGCCATGTTTTTATTGTCATGTGACCCATATGTTCGTTCATCCATGATATACTAACAACAGCCGTAAAAGTCCTGGTTTAGCCCTTTCTGATTTATATCATTTCTACCTCACGTCAGGATCCAGCATACCGCATTCTTGCTCCGTCTCTGCGCCCTGCATGTATGGAGGTGTCGCTTCGTATCATTCCCAGAATGCATTGCTGCCTCATCAGAGCAGCACAGAGATCCGAGAAATGGTTTCCTCTCTGCCGCCCATCAACACTGTGTTTATGGGGTCCACCAGTGGGCCACCCTAACTGTTACTAAAACACCCAGATTCCTTATTTCCTGAAACTCACTGAAGGTGAGACACGTTTTAGCTCCTATGTATTTATATAATCACACTATATACTGTATTTAATTGCATATATGTTCCTGACTGATTTATGTTTTTAGATATTGTTTGACTTAAACTAATTTAACAATCTTATAGGTAATCACCCAATAATAAATTATACTGTGACATCTTAGGCCTTTTATTAAATGCTGTGCCATATCATTGTTGTCTTAAGTGTAGCATTACTGATAATTTTTAAAAATTGTAATTGCTGTTTCTGCGTTTTGGAGGTCAACGTTTTTTATTTCACAACAGCAAAAATGTAAAAGAAAAAAATGTACACTGTAAACATCTGATTTTTTCAAGAATTTTCTATTGACATGTATGTACCGAAAGTGTCACATTATTAAAGATCTTTAGCCTTCAGTTTTAAATGACTTCTTGTTTGGGAAATGCATTCATTCATTGAGAATGTTTCTAATGCTGTCATTACTGTAGAGAAAGAAGAATAAAAGCATCAGACGGGCAAAATAAATAGAGCAGATGTATAAGGAGTTTAACTTAGTCTCATTACTCTAGTCAGTGCTGTAGAAAAACTGAATATTTGACTCTCTGTGTCCTTCACCAGCCTGCTGTATATTACCAATGAAAAACACAACTGATGGGGCTGTGGAACAAAATCTGGTGTTATCTGCACTAGGGGAGATTAGTTGATTTCCTCATTGTTCACTGGGTTAAGATTCAGGCTGTTAAAGGTGTTGACTAAAACCAGGGTCGAGAGAGGTGTCGGCAAGCTGTTCATACATTGTCACTCTCTGTCACTCTCACTCTCTCACAATCTGTTTTTTCATCGGTTCTTTTAAATCCAGCTTTGTTAGTCTTTCAACAGATGGAGGCTAATAAATCCATAATCAGCAACATTACATGAGCTGCCTCGTGTGTGTGCAGAAAAGATATCATATAGCTTCAATATATATGTATATATACGTGTGTATGTATTGAACTGGTGCAAATTCTCCACAGTTTGATGAGCTTCTCCGCATTTGTCTTTGTTGTGTGACGATAAATGATAGAACGGGCCACATTGTGCTTTTCTTTATCTACTCGAGGGGAAAATCCATTTCAGTCTTTGGACAGGAACAGATGGTTTGAAATGTAATGATTACAAAATCCCGGCGTTAAAATAGTTTAATTACAAAGTCAATAATGCCTCCAACAATTGCCTGGGCCTTAGTGTAAAAACAACAGACGGCGGAACGCAAACTTTGGGACAATGTTTAACCAGAACTTTGCATTAGACGGGGAGCGTCCATATGCACCTACTGTGAAACAAAGATCAACAGATCCGGGGTAATTACGGCTTCCTACCCTCATCTCTGTGAGAAGGAGAGATGGGTTTAGTGCAGTAATGTGTGCTTACCCGAGTACCGTCAAAATCATATTTACCACTTACGCTTTTACAACCATTGCCAGACATTTCTTTCTCCGCTAATTCTTGTGTTCTTTTCCTACCAGCCTTGTTTAATTTATAAACTAATCTCCTTAACAGTTAATTTTTGCCTATGAAATCATCTATTCCCGCTAGTTAGAAAAAAACACACTATTAAAAACGTACCATGGTAATACACAATGAATTGTTTCTGAAGCTGCAGTACGTAACTTTCGCCTCTCTAGCGCCATCTCTGTTTGAAACATACAATTGCAGGTTATTGGAATTAAAGGGGTCTTTGGGAGTGCCAAAACTGACCCCATAAAAACAATAACAGATATTGTAAGACTTTTGCTCTGACACAGCTTAATTGTTTTGTGTTTATCTAACATTTAATCCGTTTTAAATTTTAAAATTGCACACATGTATGATCAGATCAGAAGTTTTTGGTAATTGATGGAAACGTTCCGGAAACGTTCTTACAACCTAAAATCGTAGCTGGAAAGTCACACAGAGAGCATCATTATCAAACAACACACAGCTGTGCAGGTTGATCCGGACAGAAATAAGTTGTTGGTCTACTGGCAGTAAGTGTTTCTTCAACAGCTGACATTGCGGGGTTGAGAAGAAAAGACAACGTTTCGTGTGTAGCAACACATCCATGAAACCTTTTATCAAGTGTATAGTTTGCAAAAGAAGCATTTGACTGCATTTTGCCAATTGGGTTTGTGTTAACAGGTTATCAGAAAACCTTTTAAGCGTCAATAGCCAAATAAATGACATGCAATAATACACGCATCAAGATCTTTTAAAGACTTGTTGTATTGAACACGTTTTGAAAACCTGATTGTATATTAAATCACTTAAACATGAGTTAAGATATTATAGGTTTTATTTGTTCCGGTTTTGTATCTAATGATGAAACTGTCCGTGCGGCCACATGCATCATTGAGCGTCACGTATGGTGGCATTAGGTGTTATTGCGCTTTGTGTCCACATAGAGGCAGTGTAGTGCAGCAAATGTGACAATTGAGACTTTTTGTCTAAATGTTTATGATTCAAGCTTGTGTTTGCATTTTATTCTTCTGTTGTGTGTTGTTTATAACACATCCCGATATCTGAATCATGGCCGTATTTGGGTTTGCAATAATGTTTCCCTAACATTTCCATTAAGCATCATAAACATTAAAAATATTATTTTGAAAGTTGTAGAAACGTTCAAAATGTCCAGTTTTTTAAACATTTTACTGGAGTTTATGCTCAGTTATAGAAATGTTATTAAAACATTTCTTAATTACGTAACGTTTTAAAACATTCCACTTACTACTTAAGAGTAACATTTGATATATATATATGACGTATAACATTATACTAACGTTCTACTAAAAACATTCTACCAACATCACAGCAAAATTGTTTTTGATCGCTTTCAGAGAACTTTCCAAGAACTTGTAGTTTACGTTAGCCAACATTCAGAGAACGTTCCCTGTTAGCTGGGTAAGTGATGTTTTGCTAATGATCTCTGTATTTTTGGGGTCTTCACGGTTCTTCTCATTGTTTGCTGCAGCTCAAAGCTGTCTATCAGTTTATAGGTTTTGACTAACAAGAAGCCCAAGCATTTCACAGCTGCCTGTGCAGTAACCTGGAGTGAGCAGCAGGCTGGTGTCACAGTTTCTGGAGAGCAGTGACAGACATTGTAGGCATTTCGATCATTGGTGGTAAATATCTCGGGGAATCTCTCATGGCTTCTGTGGAACAGAAGCTCGTGGACTTCCTGCACTGAGCGTTTCTGTAAAACACGTACATTAACATTCACAGTCTGGGTTAACAGGAGATATGTGAGAATTATGATCCAGTGGACCTTCAGTATTTTGTAAAGTGCCAAATATTTTTCTCCATATTGCCATAGAAACGGCAGTATAGACAGACCATAGGTAGATACCCAGCTAACAACTTTAGGTTGTAAGAAGTTATTTTGAATGTTCAGAACATCCAGTTTTTTTAAATTGTTGTGTTAATGGTATTGGGAACGTTATTCAAACATTTTTTTTTATTTTATGTTTTTAAAATGTTCCACTAATAATGCAAAAATAACATTTTTGATACATGATATATAATGTTAAAAAAGTTCTACTAACATTACTGCAAAAACGTTTGTGATACTTTGAGAGAACTTTTAGAGAATGTTAGCCAATGTTCTGAGGACGTTTCCTGTTAACTGGACAGACAGACAGACAGACAGACAGACAGATAGATAGATAGATAGATACTATTTAGTATTATAATATTTAATCTAGAAGTATTATATTTAGAAACTGTTAATTATCACAATGTTAATGTTAATCACAGAAGCTTGAATTTATAAGCTGGACTCTCTGAAACACTTTATTACATTGCACACCTGTTAAAATATGAATATGACAACATTACCTTCATGCAGAAATAATTGCATTGTTATTTCCAGCTGTTGCTGAGAAATTTGACCTTACGACGCAACTAAGAGACAATGGCCGCGTCTCTTGAGCAAGAGTGCTGTCATATTAACCTTTATGAGGTAAATAAAAGACGATTTCGCAAAACACCCAATGTTCTCTCAAGTGCACTTGCTTGTTTTATTGTAAGCACTCAGACATACTGGAGATTTTAGAAACGTCATATTATGTCCTGTCTTAAGAGAAAATAAATGCATTTCTGTTTTCATAAAGTTGAGGAATAAAACAAAACCTCAATAACGAAATTTAATGTTAAAATCATTGGAAATATTTTGGGTTTGTTGCATCTTTCAGTCTGAAATGTTTATCTCAAAGACAGACAGTAATTATGTTGTTTATGGGCTATAGACTCATAAATGTCTTTCTGCAAAAGAAAACTGTTCAGTTTGAAGATTTAATGTTAATGCCACATGTAGCAGCATAGAAGCAAATATCAGTTAGTCTGGATTCATTTTTATCAGTGTTTTATTGTCTCTTTTTCTAGCTATTAGGAAACTTTTCAAAACGTTGGCTAACAGTCTCTAAACGTTTTCTTAAAGGTATCAATCAGGTTTTTGCAATAACGTTAGTGGAAGTTTATATCATGTATATCATATGTATCAAGCATTTTAAAATGTTATTCTTAGGTTTTAGTGGAATGTTTTTAAAATGTTACAGAATGAAAAAAGTTTGAATAATAGAATAATAATAATAATTTGAGTAATAATAGAATAATTTGAATAATAATAGAATTTCCACGTATTTCTGATGACTTGCATTTGCAATGAAAAAATTGGTGAACTCTTTGGATAAGAAATATTTAATTGAAATTAGTGTATGATCATTAGTATGATGCTTAAAAAACTAACATTTAAATGTCTTTGGCTTATTGCCTTTCTTGCATTAGATATTCTGTTTTGACGGCTGGTACCACAATAGCTTTTTCTTCCCGATGACAAACATACTGATTAAGAAAACATTTCTTGTAGCTCACGCTTGTATTTACAGACCTGTATTCACTGTCACAGCATCCTGACTTGTAATTCTATTGTTCATTTGGAGTCTTTGTGGTTATCAAAACAGCTTAACCTCTTTTTCATCCCCTCATTTAAAGCGAAAATAATTGCAAACGCCAATCGCTAGATTTCTTTATGGTGCCAACACAAATCCTAATGGCACTGTGTGCTTTATATAAACACTGAGCTGACAGCTGGTCTCATTTTAGCTTTTGCCTGTATGATCTCTATTAGACGGAGGTTCTGTTGCAGATGGAGTCTTTACACGTTTATCTATTAGCTGGGTGGACTGAATAGAATCTATTCATAACATCATTTTAATGATGTGAGCCGCCCATTGAGGGCCACTTAATGCAAATGAAATAAAAGTGTCGGATGGGTCAGATCAAATGAATGCGTTTTTACACGCTCCAAAAATTTAAGTCAAAAATATGAATGAAGCTAATTTGCTAACATCTTCCTCTGTCTTTATTACTTTTACCCTTTTCTGTTCCTCAATTTCACGTAATAACATGCAACCAGTCAATGTTTATTTGGTCTTCCCCAGTTATATCTCACCTAGGGAGTTTTACGAGACAGGAGGGAGAACTCCATTAAGTCTCGTGAGCTCTGAAAGAGCAACCTCTGAGCGATAACATTTCCTTGTTTTGTGATTGCATATGGACTGTGGATGTGAAACCAAACGAGACCCCCCGGGCCCCCCCTGCCTTTTTGTTAGAGACTCTTTGGCACACCGGTCTGTGGTCGTGTGTTTCTTTTGTGAGGTCCTCCCATGTCTCTATGGTAGCCAGGATGAGGTTCACTGAAAGCAAGACATGTGATGTGTGTGTGAGACGGCCAGGTGTGACGAGACTCTTCAATGGGCTGCTGAGATGTGCCGAGACAAATCTCTTCCAGACAAAGAATGTAATATTACGAGAACGTTTATAAGTAACGTGAACCGATATCCAAAATTTGTGCATTTATATACTCTCCCTCGCTTTTAGTCTAAAGAGAGTTTATAATAAAAATAAAAAAATAAAAGCAATTAATTTCATTGTCACAAAAAAAACAAAACAGTTAATTAGTTAAAGGTTGTTGTGTATTAGATATATTAAGGATCAATATATATTTATATTCAATGTATTTATATGTTTGTTTTCTCCCATTAGAATGTTGACCAATCAAAATAAAGCATTCCAGGGAGCAGTTTAATAAAACAGTATAATATATATAACCAATGTACACACCCATAGGTCTGTTTATATCAAGCAAAGAAATT
>JAZGTK010013717.1:0-14153 GCA_036877625.1 Ambastaia sidthimunki | reverse complement strand
ACTTCAGGCATTTTATTGACTTAAAATGAAATAAATCCCTAAAAATGTATTGACATGACTTTTAAAGATGTGTCAATCGTGTTATATTTTTAATTCCCCAATATTTCTAGGTGTAACGTTATACAATTAACAATGAAGTTGACCAAAAAAAGCAAAAGCTAGGATTTGGGGTAAAGTATGGCAGCATTCTTTTTTGAATAATATTAGTATTATTCAGAGTTATTAGAGCAGCCTGAGATATTAACCATATTGTATAATAATATTAAAATATTGTGATCATCGTAACTCATAGCCAACTTAACCAGACTTCTGAATGGATGGACTCAACCTGAACCCTTTAACCACAAGTGTCCCAATTTCACAGCAGATGGGTCATTTTTAACCGTGGTTAATTATTAGCTGGTTAAATGATCCTGTCTGCTAATCAGCATGCCATCAACAAACAACCACCTGATCATAAAGAAAAGGGTTCAACACATTAAATGTAAAGGTCGTGTGTTGTTTCACTTAAACACCACCAACACAAATGAATGTGGATCTTTCGCAGGCCTCGCGCCTCGAACCTCTCGTTCCCAGGGCGACGAGTGACTGACGTAACTTTCGAACCCGGGTCCGATCGCAACATTGTAACAAATCCCGTGACACTTACAATCCAAATGTTTCTTCTTTGGCCCCATGACTTCGTGCGTGGTCGCCTTGCACACCGTTTTGGACACCGCGGAACCGGTAACGCTGTGTTGCGCTGCAGTAATCCTATCCGTTATGCTCTGTCCAGACATCTTCGTAGTTTTAAACCAACAGAAAAGGGGAAAAACAAAAAAAAGAGGGGGATCGGGTTGTTAAATCCAACGACAATGCTGGTAGTCCCCGGGATGTGTATTATTCCGCCACCTGACTGGGAGAAGAAGGGAAAGAGAGAGAAAGAAATGAGATGGGAGGCAGACGCGATGATAAAATAAAGCATCAACCGCTTTAGATACCCCGAATGAAGTTTTCTACATATGTTTCCTCACGTCAGCTGATCACGGCATATACATACCGAAACGTCCTGTCTCTCAACCCCTCTGTCACGCACTCTCCTCTCCCACCGTCTCTCTCTTTCTAACTCCCCCTTCCTTCTCAGTGGCTCTCTCGGTTCTCGCCTCCCCCTGCTGGGTTTAAAAGGACCGGAGGCTCGTAAGAAAATGGCGGGTCTGTTTCCTCTTTTAGATGATCCTCCCAAGGTTTATGTAGATGCGGTACGGTCGATGCAAAGAGACGCCATGTTGGCTCTACGCGTCAAACGCAGACGTTCACACAATAAAGGACTTTGAGCCAAGATGGAGGCTCAAGGCGGACAGTTGCTGTGTATGCTCGCATAAGTTCCTCTACTGAAACAGGTGATAAATCATGTGATGAAATTCGTCCAAACACCTTCATGGTTTCACATGTTGCACACCCGTGTGATTTAAGTTTTATAACCATAATCAAAATTTAGACGTGTAATAATAGTATTAAACCTGTGGAATCAAATAAGATGCAAATGCATTGTTCAATGTTCAAAAAATAAAAAGTTTATTACTCACTTTGTATTCAATGGTCTAATTGAACATCTCATGTCATTTTTAACAAGCTAAAGACAATATCAAATTATATACCAGGTTATCTGAACAATATATAAATATAATAACTGTGCTTTAACTTAGTTTTTTTTTCATATTAGTGCATTTTTTGCAATAATATACACACACATATATATAGTCTTAACAGTTTCATGATTATATTGACTTAGTCAAGATATAAAACAGGTTTTGTAAACTTTTTGATGCCAAGAACCCCGAAGTATGATGAACTATAGTAAAGAAAAGAAGTCAAATACAATAAAAATATCGATTTATCCATCTTTGTTCTTACACAGTGACAGAGAGTAAATAGCACAATATTTCACTTTCACTTTAAAAAGTAAACTAGTTGTAATTAATTACAGGGCATATTAAATATTTAAATATATAAACTTACCTTTTTTGAATAGAAAGAAGAATCGCTCTTTAATTGGACCTGATAGGCCTGGAAAGGGAGACACCTTGTGATAAAAAGATGCAATCACAGAAATCAATAAATAAAACAAGTACTGTATTTGATAGACTTAATTTAAACTCTGTAAGACTTAAGCGTATAATTAAATATCTAGGTTATATTCTATTTTGGTCAAAAGTAATAATGTAAAATAATTGGGCTTCTGTTATAGCAAACAAACACATTTTATTTGAAACATACATTTCTCTTAAAGCAATCTGACTGAGTCAAAATATTCTTCCAGATATTTAAATATACATTTAAAAGATTTTCTATTTTTAAAACTTTTTTGTTAGATGTTAGCTGTTTCCCAAGAAGTGTATAATATAATAATCTGCTTGCCATTATTGTATAAGATTCTTTTAAAGGGTATTTGATATGTCTGAGGTTTAAATCATCTCTATATTTAGCTCACTGGTGCAATTAGATGAAACTCAAGCAGAAAAATGGCAAAGAAAATACAACATAAAGATCTCATAGAGGAAACAGGTATCAGAGATTGAATGCCCTGAAGATGAGCTACTTAAGCACAATGTCAAACACTGATCAGTTTCAGGAAGGGGCTCGTCTGTGTTAAATGGGCCCAGCAGAGTCACATATATTGACTGTATAACACACAGTGGCATCGTGTTCAGTATTAAATAGTATTTCCAGCAGGGGGCGATATGCACGTACTGGTCGTCATGTCCACGGTTTACATGTGGGAGCATCTTTTGAGAGGCTGTAGATGTATTTCAGTTTTTATTTTTAAAAATATAGTACAAGAATACTGAACTTATAGCAACAAACGTGTTATTGTATATCATTTATACAGCAAGTATACAAATATGTTACTTTTTAGTATTTTTTGACATATATTAGCATTTTGTATGGATTACGTTTTAGTTTAATCAATAATAAATGATAACTTGTTTTTTTAAATTGTGCAGTTTTTAAATACTTTCCTGCTTTACAGATGCGTTGTACTGATACACTGAAGTGTTGTTTTATATGGACTTCAGTGCTGGTTTGTGTGTAAGCAGAAAGAGCTGGTTATAGATATGGCTTATAATGAGAGGGTGCGTCCCTCAGATCTGAATACCACATGGCTTGTGTTTCACACATAAACAATAAGGCATCCTGTGATTTCTGCCACCTGGGACCAGAGACACAGCTTTTCTGTCTGTGCAGCACAACACAGAACTCTCACAGTTTCCTCAGACGTTGTGCTCTTTCTATAAACTCTGCAGAAAATACTGCAGAATGATTTTTACACGTCATGTTCATAAACCAGTTCATTACCAACATGTCAGATTCCATTAAACTAAAAACAAATTATATTATGAAACTTTGTTTAAATAATTTACATGGGAAATTTTATATTATGGAACTTATTTAATCAATTTACTTGAGAATTTTCTTATTATGGAAGTTTATCCAATGAATTTTCATTGGCATTTACATAATAAGATGTTTATATTGTTTCTTGAGTGGTTGTTTCAAATCAAGGATTCAAGACTTTAAACAGATACTCATTGGGGGAGGTTAATTAATTGCAACTTTAATAAGAAAACATATATATATAGTCAATTAATAATCTAATGTTTATGACAGTTGCTTTAAATACTTTTATGAAAAGTCTCCATTGTGTAACTGAACATTAACCAAAACATTTAAATTAAACAGGGATATAAAATGGGCTATTGAAAGGGTGTGAGGGGGAAAATGATATAGATGTTAAATGTTTTGTTGACATGGATACGTTTTTCTTCATAGCATGTGCAGTATACGATCTCATTCAGCAACAAATATAACTGTGTTGGATGAAGGTTTAGATGTTAAGCATTCATTTTTTATGTAAACAAAAAAAATCCAATTTGAGCAAGAGGCTGCGGCTGGGTGACATTTTGAAAGTTGCCTTTACTGACAGGAAAATAGGTAACAAAGCTGACTGCAGTGACAGACAAAACAATCTGCTTTGAGGAAAAAGACATTTTCATCCTCACTAGCTGACACAGAGGCCAGAAACCCGTCACTGATGAGATAACACAAACTGCTCTCCTTCTCTCCCTCAAACCGGCTCACATCTCTGCTGCTTCAAACCTGTGTGTTTCCACATTAGAAGTGTATTTACAAAGTATTCTCAAAATATTCTGAAAACATTTCAGCTGTTATCTGTCTCCGTCCCTCGTTCCAGACTTCTATTTATATTAAAATGAATTGTTTGTGTGCACGTTCTGTTTTGAAAACTTGACATCGGCATCATCCATCTTTATAATCTCTGTTGAAACAGAACATTAAAAGCCAGTTTGAGCCCTTAAATCATTTCAGTTAGATTTTAAATCAAATTTACATCATAATACGCTGGACAACTATGCCTCCAAAAAGCTTATGAATAAACATTGCACAATTAAACAACAAAGAGAGACAATGTTTTGACAGATTCAGAGGCAATTAACAAAACTGGTAAATTGAAACGCCTTCGAAAAGGTGCTTCAAAAGGGCCATCGAAGGTTTATTCCCCCTTCATTTGCTTTGCAATTTCATTTTTATATCTCTTCTGCTTTATTCTCTCTCTAAGCTAATGTCCCCCTTCCTCTGAATGGCCATGACAGCCAAACAGAGACAGATTGCTCACGGTTAGAAATTTCTTAAGGGCTGAAGTGATTGATGCAGTGGGCTTGACACCTGCTTGCCAAGCAAATGATGGCTTTCACACAGCTAAGAGAAAAACAGTAACTATTTGTACCCTGTTAAGGCAGAATCACATATTTACAAAACTACTGACTGATTTTAGCTTGAGATATCTAGATATTATCTTGCTAAGAGAGAGTATTATTGTTGTTTAGACTAAAAAAAACCTTGAGAAAGATTAGATATGCTATTATTATCATCTTACCCCTATTAGTGTCTATTGTCAGTTTTATATTATATTACTAAACTTTTCAGCATAACCCACTAATGACCCACAAAATTCATTTCCATCCAAATCAAGAGATGATTCCAGGCACATAAAAGAGTTACAGGCGCTGTGATGTGGTAAATTATTAATGTATTCGTAAACACAGTCGTTGGTGCTCGTGGTTTTGATTTCAATCACGTTTAGACGTGAGCTGATACCATTTCATCATTCTGTTCAGTGTTTAGAATTATTCCACACCGTCCCGCAGCAGACTCGAATCGATTCTTCATGCACGTGAATAAATAAACACCCAAGATCACTGCTTTAAAAATGTTCAGCTGAATTCATTTATTCAAGGTTTTAAAATGCCTTAATTGGCCAAGGACACAGTTTTACTCACAAAAAGAAAAAGAAGAAAAAATCGGGGACCAAAAAGAAAATAACCTATGAAATCGATTCAAGTACATTTTCCATTTTCTCACATGCTATTTGTTTGTCTCCAAAGCTAACTGGTGTTTGTACACACATAGAAAATCAAAACTGAGATCGCTTTACTGTGAATTCAGAAAGACTGCTTGCTTAAGAAATCTCAGAATATCTCAAACTGTGCTCAGATTTGCCAAGAAACTCTGCAATCAAAACTCAAGCATTCATTAATTAAAGTCTTTTAAGACCAAATTGTCTGAGCTCTTCATAACACTTTCATGCCTCTGGACTTTTACATTTTGTCATCTTCCTCATCTCAGAGGTTTCTCCTAAAAACATACATAGAAACACATAAGATACGTATGACATAATGTGTTTCTATGTATGTTTTTGAGTGAAAGTTGAGATATAGCTATAAAAGAGAAACCTCTGACACTTGCATTGATACATGTGGAAATCCTCACGATGTGGATCTCTGTTTTTTACAGACTGTCAAGTAACTTTTAAATGATGTATTGGAGCACACCTGTAGACTTAATCAGGTAAGAACATAAATCCCTTCAGATTTTTCTTTACAGCAAGGAAGGTCCATGAAGACATTTCACAGGGCTGTAACTAACTGCAAATTATTTTTGCAGTTACCCCAAATCTGCCCTTCTTGTGGTCGTTCTTTATGAGAATTTCTCATACACAGTACATTATATACTCTGGGCGATTATTCCACAGAGGTAATGTAAGGCCAGGAGCAGCAGTCAAAAGGCCCAGAGCGGGAGATCACAGCTAGACAGGTGGGACACCGGTCTCGGCGGCCATCATAGGAGGCAGCTGGGGAAGTGCTGACGGAGCCGAGCCAAACAAAGCATCTAAGACATCCAGACAAGCCTGGTCCCGACCCAGACTGTCCTGGCACACAGAAAGGCCAGCTCAGTCAGCGATGAGCCCGGTCCAGGAGCCGATGAAAAGATAATTCCCCCCTCGCAGACCACATGCGGCGTGGGGCCGTTTGTGAGCGCTGACAGAGCGAGATCAAGCAGAAAGGATATGAGTGGGAAACTTCAAAACCTGCTCATGTTTCTGGGCCCGTGAAAGGATTTGTATAACACATTCACTTTTGATGGACTTTCCCATGTTCTGCCAGACAGCTCTTTTTCTGTTGACGTGTTCAAATAATGAATCTCTTATGTTTAATTTTTTTCCTCAGAGCAAAGCCGTGTTTCTAGTGGTTTTGCGGGGATGCTGGGTAATCCAGTCGGTCCCACGCAGCAGATGAGGACAGATGGAGTATCGCTGATTATACAGCTGCCAGGGAAGCAGGTGAGTCTTAAAAACCCAGATTAAGGGATGCTTGGACTGGCAAGGCTCAAAAGTGGCAGAGGGTCAGGAGCGAAACATGGGGAATAACAAAGCTTATAAGTGCTAAATCTGAGGTTATTGGCATTATGAACATATTACTAAACCTAATTAACCAAAGGGCTCTTGGGGTATCGATTTGCCTTCTAATTTTGGATAGGAATTTATGAAATTTTGGATTGCAAAGGGCCACTTTGGATCATTTTACCTTCATTATTGGTTTCTGGATTTTGAGAGATTTTGGCAGACGCAACAGATGTATCACATTTCTAATTTTCGTTTTATCCATCGTGCAAATTGAATGGTGTAATTACAAAACAATCAAATTACCTTTTGAAGACGCGATATGTGAAGTGTCTAATTATGTTTCTCCTTTCAGAACAAGAACAGCATTTTCTGATGAATCCAAAGCAATTGCTAACAGATTGTCTTCCTCAGGCGTTGAAATGGAACATTTATGTGTAATTCTTCTGCTTGTAAGTAAAACTTTAATAGTCAATGCGCAATTCAATGGATTTAACTGTGACGCCAACTTCCACAGTCGGTTTCCTGGTGAGTGATTCAAGCAAACATTTCTTTGTAAGAATTGAACCAATCAAAAACAATCAAAGATAATGCATTAAACTCACACAAAAAGCAGTTATTGTCTGGCTGTAGTTCATTGAATGTATCAATTCATGTTGTTTTGTTCTATCTCCACAGCTGAGCGGGACATCAGTGTATATTGTGGAGTGCAAACCATAACACTGAAGATTAATTTTTGCCCTGTACTCTTCTCCGGCTACACCGACACTGATCTGGCACTGAATGATCGTCACGGTGATGCCCACTGCAGAGGGTTCATTAACAATAACACCTTCCCTACAGTTGTGCTGTTCAGCATCAGTCTCAGCACACTCGAGGCCTGTGGAAACTCACTAGCGGTAAGACACTGACTGTGAGTTAATATTTGTTTAAGGGAAGTTTTTTGAAAGCCTACAGCATGACCCAGAACAGAATAAACAGAGAAAGTTGTGTTCAGAATCCATTATCACCTAACCTGGTGTTCCAGCTCAGCTGACAGTGCTTGCAACACCAGGGTCATGGGTTCAGATCTTAGGAAATGCACATATAGCCTGTGTGCACTGTAGGTCAGTTTAGATAAAAGCATCTGCTAAATGAATACAGTAAGTAACCGTTTTTACATTAGACCTACATTGATATGTGCATTTGGCATTTTGGTGCTTTTATTCAAAGCAACTTCCTCACTTTTTGTGTTCCTTGGGACTCGAACCCATGACTTTGATGTTGCTAGCACTATGCTCTATCAGCTCCTAAATTGCAGGTCCGGTTCCTTAGTGAGAAAAATACATGTATTACATTAAAGACAATATTGTCTTGTCTTTATGAGGATTTAGGCAGTACAAATGAATAACATCTCCGGTAAGGTGGATTTATCTTGTTTGATTGTGACAGCAGACGCTTAACATTGATAAAAGGATTTTGCTGAGGATTAGGGAGGTGAGGGTACATTTATTTCACAGCACTGTGATGTATTGTGCATCAGAGACAAATAACAACAGGAAGAGCATTTGCAGTTCAGTGGCTCTGTATGTCTGCAGGTCTCCACGGCTCAGGGTCCCAATGCCTATGGAAATCCCTCAATGGTCCAGATTGGAAGCATATCGGGGTACATTGACACTCCGGATCCCCCCACAGTCATCAGTTACCTGCCGGGGCTGCTTTACAAGTTCAGCTGTAGTTACCCTCTGGAATACCTTGTCAACAACACACAGCTTGCTTCGTAAGTCAGCTTAATCCATTAAGAATGTCATTATTGAATTCCGTTCAGCATTTTGTTAATGCTCTGACTTAATTCCAATCCATTTTTGTGTCATTTTCTAAAAGTCACGCTAAATAATTCACAACGTTTTCAGGGAAGATAAAGCGGTCACAACCTGCACGCTGTAAAATGTTTAGCGTTTATTGTTAAGGTTTAACAGGCTAAATCGTGAGGCATAATTAAATTAGTATGCACAACGAATATGTTGTAAAACCTAATGCACAGTTGATTACAAGGACATCAGGCAGTAAATCAGCCAAAACTATCATACGAGTTTCCCTTTCAGATGTTAATTGGCTGGCAAAATATATTTATTATATATTTAATGTCCCCTTTTGTTTGAAGGTCAGCTGCAGCAATATCAGTGAAGGAAAGCAATGGCACGTTCGTGAGCACGTTGAGTTTACTTCTGTACAACGTGAGTATATGTGAAACATTAATTAGTTTGGTTATGTTTTAAATTGCAATTCTGTTTTTGAACTACGAATTTCAAGTTATTGATGCAGAACACAATGTTGGTTGCAATAAATAAGGGTTAATACAGTCAGCTGATCATTATCCCAGAGTGAATAGGACCCCAATATATTGCACCACCTTGAGGTACAATAATGTGTGTCTGACTGTACATTATCCCACTTATTGCATTGTTACTTGCCAAATCAATGCCAAACGGGCATGAAATATTGAAAAATGAGTGAAAATGGTTTGTTATGTTAGAAGAGACTGTGGAATAATGCAGACTGCAAAATGCTACATTTGACCAATCAAAATCAAGTATTCCACACAGCCGTGTATAAAAAGAGTGATGAATCACAGTGGTTTATAGTTAACTATGGTTTACCGGTTAACTAGTACGTTCATTTTTTTAAAACTAGCTTAATTTTTTAATGACTGTCTTCTATAAGCTTTTAAATATGTTACATTTTATATATCTATAATGTAAAAACACACAGGCAAGATCCTAAACTCTAATGTTTTATTTTTAAGGACTCCACATACGTCCAGCATCTCGCCATTCCCATGGCTGGACTTACCCTGAAGACACGAGTGTTTGCAGCAGTAAAAGCCACTAACCTGGACAGGAGGTGAACCCCAGTTACACAAACATATCTGAGGCGTGTATCTTACAGGGAGGCCCTAATGCAGACATACTGCAGATATGATATAACACAAATGAATGCTGAAATGGTCCAAAATGGCCAATTAACCATGAAATCAATGCTGCTCAAAACTGTAAAAATGTAAACTGAGAAAGATACATGGACTCTAAATGAACAGTGCTGTTACAGAACCTCTGTAAATGATGTCCTCCCTTATATATGATACTCGCAAGACTGGTTTTCTCATTAGAAGATAAATACTAAGTGACTAAATGGTCAGCCATGAGGCGCCTCTAAAGTGAATAGAGTGGATTGTTAAGGGTCTAGTGTGGAGATAAGACATATGACTTGGTTTGGTCCTATAGGGGCCATTTCCTATTCAGGCATCCATGTTTTAGTGCTGCTGAATTATGCATGTCACTCCTCACAGGTGGAATGTGATGATGGACTACTGTTACACTACACCCTCCGGGAATCCTAACGATGACCTACGATACGACCTTTTTTTGGGGTAATTCCATGTTTCCTGCAGCCATTCTGTTACATCTCCAGGATAATGGGAGAGTGAAGTGCTGTTGCAAGGAATTCTGGGCACTCTGACTGCACTTTGCTTGAGCCTCTTATCTGTTTAAAAGCAATATTTAGAAATTGATGTGGGGCCCCTAGAATTGTTGCAACCTTTCTTCCCACTAGCTACAGCCCAGGGTGCATTTGTGGACGTTGCGATGCTAAAGTTTCTACGTCTCTGCTTCAGCAGATGCGATAAGGACCCGCAGACGACGGTGTTTGAGAATGGTAAGAGCCAGATGGGCCGTTTCTCCTTTGAAGTGTTCCGCTTTGTCAAGCACAAGAACCAGAAGATGTCCACCGTCTTTCTCCACTGTGTGACCAAGCTGTGTCGGGCTGACGACTGCCCTCTGCTCCTGCCTGTAAGGGTGTCTCCATCACACCATAACCAATTAACAGAATACTGAGGAAAAAAGTCAGTGAAAAACCAGCTTCATTGTCAAGAAGCAATTACATTTATCCAGCACACAGGGCTTTTAATGCCACAGATACTAAGAAATGTGACTTTTGTATTCACATTTAGTAATCTACATAAAAACAGATGTCAGAGCAATAATATTTCCTAAAATATTGTCCCAGCTGGTCTAAAAGAGTCGTCTGAACAAATAATTTCATACTGAACAGTGTTGCTGAAGGGTTTATTGGTCTCAGCATGCACTGAATAAATTACATGGTTGCTGTTATAAGGCAATTGGTTTTCTTTATTTATGCTTTGATGTGGTTTTTGTCACAATCGTTTGTAAGTTATTTGTTGTGTGGTGACAGTAAAAGCTCATCTTTTCTCTTAATGAAGTTGTTGATTGTCACATTAAGGCTTGTGTGTGAAATCTATGAAAATCTATAGAAAATAATTGTGGCTATTATCTTTATTCTCTCCTGAAGTATCTAACAATCTAACAATCATATGCAAGAATATAATTGACTAAATACATTTCTTGAGTTGATAACTTGCAAAACGTAGTTGCCTTGAAAAATTTAATTTAATAAACAAATTCAAATTGGCTAAAAAAACACACACATACTGATGATGATAACTTATAATTTATAACTTGAATGTGCTATAAATGACTTTGGATATAAATGTCTGGCAAATGCAGTTGTTGATAAAATGTTAAAATCTTGCATTGGCTTGATTTTGACTTCTCTCAACATTACATTTTAACACTGTTCCTGTAAAACACGCTAGATGAAGCTGTTGTTTATGTTTTACCCATAACGTCATCTTGACAGATCTGTGGAAAAAGGAGAAAAAGAGATGCGTCAGAAAGAACTGGAACAGCCTCTGACAATGCCGTCATAACAGCAGGACCCATCATCACCAGAAGTGGTATGATAACACCAAACGCTTCAAAGAAGTGTTTAAACACCAAAGTCATGGGTTCGAATCCCATCACACACAATAATGAAAATACACTGTAACTCAATTTGGATAACATACATACATATAAATGCAAACAAACATTATGCAAAAACTAGCCTAAAATCACATACAGTAAACCCAGTGTATCAGAAATCATTTTACATCACTGAATGTACATGAGCCTGTTACCAGCATGAGACATGGTTAAGCGCTGGAGGTTTTTTTGGGCCATATTCTTCCCTTGTCGTCTTACTAAATCAATTTTCCTCTCTCCACAGACGAGACATCCACCAATAATTCCCAGCAAGGTAAGACCCTCTTTCCTCCCCTTGAGCTCTTCTGAAAGGAGCGAAATCCTTCAGTCTTAGAGCCGTACAATTTCTGATGGAGGATAAAACTACACTTAATTCCCTCCCAGAAAATATGGAGAATGTTTTTATTTTTTTCAGAGGATATAGAAGCTAAAACCTCTGACTACAATAAGGATAAGTCAAAGGATTTCAAACAGTTAGAGGTTAATAGAGGGTAGAGCAAGGCTAGTTTTAGGAAGGTGGCTGCAGGATTGAGAGAAAGAGAGAGAGATGAAGTCTTTCTAAAATGTGTTTCTTCTCTGTGTGTGAATGTGTGTGTGTGTGTTTCAGCACAGTTAAACGATCCTCCATTCAAAATGAATTCGGTGACAAGTGCCTTAATTTCCACCATCGCAATCCTCGCTGTTATGAGTGTTTGTTTCTTCGTCCTCTCTCTCACGTTGCTGAAGGGGAAACAGACGCCAGCGATGACTCTGTCAGGAACCCGCAACCCAGCATTCAGCTAAACACACACAAAACACAAACACACCTGTTTATTGAGCTGAACAATCGAATGATAGCTGTTAAAGTACACAATCATAAAATACAGGGAAGTAATATCATTCTAACATCAGTCTATTGCTTTACACAACCTGTACCTACAGTATATAAAATCATCTGTTTTATTGCCCAACATCAACACAGCTTTTCTCATCACTGTAACGATACAATAGCACCTATTTTTTTCTCTCTAGACCCATCAAGTTGACATCTAAAGTAATCGTAGTTACACTATGTACAGTAACACATACCTAAAAATAGAATAAAGCTGAATGATTTTTCATAACCCTCTATTTAATTGCTCTTGTACATTAACTTATAAACAGTCCAGTGAATTTTTTATACATGCATTTAATTTGATGATCTAAATCTATTTTCAGTTACAGTAAGTTACAGTAATACCTCAATCCTTTGCCGTATTATTGCAGGGTTTAAGATCAGTTACGTGAGGAACATTAGCAGAGGTATCTAATACACCAGCCTAACATATATTTCTAGTCCAGTGAGAATATTAAAGGCAACAAGATGGAATGTGAGGAGTCTTTTCTTCAAAATGCAACAAAGGATCATGGGAAAAATTACTCCAATAATTAGTTTGAGTTACAAGAACAGAGAGAGAGAGACCATAGAAACAAATTTAATTAAATCAAACAGCCACCTAGATGCAGTAAAGCTATTTGATTGTGGTGGATGAGAAAACTATTTAAGATACTTTTAGTTTTAATTAATTGTATTTGTTTTTACTCATTAGCGTTCATATGTCTCATTGATACCCATTCAACATTACTGAGTATTAGCAGTTAGTTTTACATATTGTTATGTATGTGTTTTAGATAGTATTTTATTTGTATTAAAGAGCAAATATTTCAACTGAAATTATGTCTGAAAACAAACGCCTTCTTTTAAACTGAACCCTCCTGTGTTTTATTCCTCAAACACACATTGTTCCATTTGTATTACTGGCTAGTCATTTTCTTTCCTCATTTTTAACAATAAAGAAAATTCAGATGTGTGTCTGAATAGTCTGTTTTAGATTTTCCATGTATTTAACAAAGGAAACATAAAACATGTTTTTCACATTTAGAGAAAATGTCCCTGCATTTTTTACCCAGAATTCTTCAGAACCGATACCTAACTGAAGCATAACTGAAATCTCCATGCAGTCTCCTCAGCTATAAAAGAGCAGTTTTTCCTCTGGGCAATTTCACTGTATTCAGTATGATCAGTATGATATGAAGCTTTAATAGCTATTCACAATGATTTAGTCATAGAGACGCCAGCTAAACAAAGAGTCTGTATCCATAGCACAGACCTTTGAAAACGTTTGGCATTATTGTCAGTGACATTAGTGACAAATATTAATGGGACCTTGAAATACTTGAAAAATGGCCCAATTTCTTTGGAAGAGTTCTGAGTAAGATGAGCAGGAATGGAACATGCTGTACTCTCAACAAACAAACAAATCTGCAAATCTGTTTCAATGAGCCGGTACATATGTAGTAAAAAATAAGTGTGTAGATAAATCACTACCTTAGAATTATAAGGTTCCATCTGACATTTTTGTCAGAATTGAGTTATAGACATATTCTTACTCAAATATAACTTATTGACACTATTAAAGGTGTTTTATTTACAAAAATACATTTTGGGTGTTTAATTTGAAAAACAAAAAAGTTTTGGTATTTACAATGCAATGCAAAAACTTTAAACCTCAATATCTCAAAACTGGTCAAAACGCAGA
>JAZGTK010013716.1:0-14154 GCA_036877625.1 Ambastaia sidthimunki | reverse complement strand
AAACAATACATGTGGAGATAAGGAATCTCCAAACAAATGAATAGAAGAGTCATGAGCTTATGAGCAGCGTGTCACATGCTTGAGATAGTAATGAAGCTCAGAAGTAACGAAAGATTTGGTCACATTAGGAGGAAAACCACAAGACAACAGCAACAGAGGACTGATGTAATTGTTTTATATATGCAGAAACACAGGATAATTGAGAAAGAGACTAGAAGGGAGAGAGAGAGAGTGAGGGAGAGAGAGAGAGAGACAGAGAGAGAGGGTGAAGGGAATACTGACACATTCTAAAAAAGTAAACAAACATGATCTTTGCCTTAGGAGCTCTGTACACTAACCCCACACATTGTAGGTGGTCTGACTTTAGCTCACAAAAACTACTGTGGTGGTCAATTGGCAAAGTGCTGGCACCATGGTAACTACCTCATGACACCAAATGATAACCCTATTCATATACTACAGTATTTGAAAGATATATGAAGGAACTTAAAATAATTTAAAAATAGTCCAAAAAAAGATCAATGTATTACTTTTCACAGGACTGTTTCTACAGACAGGGTAAAAACCAATAAGAAAAAAATGCTAAAAGCAGGTTAAGTATTTATTTCTATCTTGCTTTATTTTTGCCTTCTCACACAACACACTTTTCTGAACTTCCTATTTGTTTGATTGTGTGTTTATATAATATAAATCAAAGAAAGAGGGTCTGTGTGGTAACATCTGTGTGATGCTGCTCATCACAGACAGTATCTTCAATAAATATTACCATACACTCTCCATGTAAAACTTCACAGGAAATTCAAAGCCTTGAAGTCCTGAAGTTTTGCAAATTATTTTCAGTAAAAAGTAAAGTTCTGCCACATATAAATATTTCACCTTGATGTACTTTTGAGCAAGACCTCAAAAGACTTGGCAAAAACTCATGAACACATTGCAAAAATAATAACAATATAGGTACCAAAACACATAGTTTCACGTTACAATACTCACTGCAATAATAAGCCTTTCTTAGCAATTAAAAGACAATTTGACACACCTGGTTGTGTCTAGAGTCTTTGTGTTAGCAGTGTAATACATGCTTCCATCAGCCTACTGTCACCTTCACTGCTCATATTATACCACATACCTCTATGTCTGTTTGCTTGTGTGTGTCTGTTTGCCTGCTTGGGTGTGTGAGGGCACCAGAGGAAATGATACACATTCTTTAGTTTTCCTGTTGTGACCTCACACATTTTCTCAGTGTTTGTGTGTGTATGCTGTAAAATTTAAAGAATGTAAGCATATACACTAGCAATCAAAAGTTTGAAAACACTCACTCATTTTCTATTAATATTTTTTCACATTTCAGAATAATAGTAAATTCCACAAAACTATGAAATAACGCAATGTAACTTTGGGAATTATACCGTGATTAAAAAAAATTGAAAATAAATTTAAGTTATATTCTAGCATATTCAATGTAGTCACCCTTTTCCTAGAATTTACAAAAATGCTATCCTGAGAAACTTTTCAAAGAGTTTTGACCCTCTGTACTACGCCCTTATTGGCTGCTTGTTCCATTCATTTTAAACATTTGTATTGTAATTGTAATTTTCTGAAAAACAGAAATTAATATGTTGGTACAGTCATATTTTACACTACAATAATAATTTTAAACATTTAATCAAACAGCTTTAGATGAAAAGATGTTAAGGATAATAATAAATATTTCAGTCAAGTGTTTCCAAACTTTTGACTGGTAGTGTATATGTCAGCTTGTGGCGAGTGATATACTAAATAACCATAAGCTATTGAGTTTGATGTTGAATTTGATGAAGAACAAACACTCCTTAAGGAACAACAGATTAAATTCACTTGTGAAACACTGTCTGTGCTCTGATAAGTCATTATTAAGTCAGAAATATGTTGAGTGGTGAGTGTATTTGTAGAGGACAATGAAAAAAGCATGAATGTCTTTTCCTGTTTTGTTCAAGGACAAACACACTGGGCAGCGTGTGTGTGTGTGTGTGTGTGTGTGTGTGTGTATGCCTGGGCCCAGGGTTAAACTGTCAAACACACATCACTAACAGCATGACACATCACAGCAGCAATCAGAGCTTTCCTCAGTCTCCCTTGCTCATGTGCTGTTACCATGACAACAGCAAACAATCTGCACTTGAACTGCTGGGGAAACTTTGTAGAAAGTCCCTACATTTTTAACATTGAATAAGTGTATTGGATACAGGGCATTTCAGAGTATGTCAGAGAGCATGTGATTTGTTAAGAATGAGTTAGTCAGTATTCATTTTTGTGTGTAAGCCTGTATATGTGTGACTTGAGCCTGTCATGAATGATGTTTCATAATAGCTTTGTGTTAACTGCACATCATAGATTCTGTTTGACCGGTCATAAAAACACCAGATGACCAAGTGATTGTCTGTAATGCAGAGAGAACAATTAGCAGCCTATTTTACACACACAGACACAGACACACACACACCAGATATATTTAAAGTGGAATAAAGATCTGATTTAGAAGAATGACCAATTATTTTAAAGTAGTTGTGTTGATTGTTTTTGTGGCTAATGTTGGCGGGCAAGTCCCAGTTTTTGTCAATCATGGACAAAAACCTGTTTTTTAAAAGAATATTAATAATAAAAAGATTGTATTTTGAGACTAAATATATCTGAATATATTTTCTTGAAGCTGAAACACGACCCGTGATCACTGTGGATTTTCATTGTATGGAAAAGAGCAACTTTGACATTTTGATGATATTTCAGGAAACAATAATGCAGGTTTTGAGAAATATGAGGGTGGGAAGATTATGAAAAAATGATTTAGAGAAGCTGCAATTTAATTGGACTCAAATGTGAAAATGTGATATTTCTGTCACAGCTTTAAAACTTCTTTTTACAATTTTTTGCAAGAATCAGTTCTTTTTAGTTTAACTTTTAACTTAACTTTTTGATAATTTTTTTGGGAAGTTGAAACCAGCACATCTTAAAAAAATCTTTTGGGCAATTACGGCACTTCTGATGCCTTACCAATGAAATACTTCAGAGCCACAGTGAAAATTTTAGGACTGGTGCAGGTTCAAGTGTCAGGTGATGAGTTGAGCTCTGACTAACAGAAGCGGTGCCGGAAGAAAACGTCTGGAGAAAAGGATGAGAAAGACTTACCAGCCTGGAGAAAAAAAGAGAAAGAGAGTGTGTGTGACAGATGAGAAATCTACTCGAGGATCTACTTATTATTATTCATTTATATCTTCTTCACTCAAAATGTGATTGACTGTACATATTGTCCTAGATACGACAGTATCACATTATACAGTGGCGACTTTTGTTTTTCCTCTCTGGCTTTCCATCTGTTCCCTTTGTTTTATTCTCAGGGTAAAATTACGGATTAGCCGTTTGACAACCGTTAGTTGTATCTCGATAAGGTCACAGGACCTAAGTGAGGGCATGCAATCATGCATCACGAGTACTGCAATGCAATTCCTTTAGCATCATTTCTGATACCATCTCACTGATTGCCACCTATGAATTTTAACATTCCCAAAAAGCACAGTTCCAGGGAATGGGCAGTCAGGGCCCCCGGTGCAGTGACCCCTGCTAATCCCTGAGCTCTCCAGGCCCACTTCCTTCCCTCCAGCTGCAGACTCACTCCCTGCTCCTGCCCCAGGCTATTAATAGAGCAACAATGACCATGAATACAGTACTGCATGGAAAGGACATGCATGTAAGGACGTGGCTTTGAAATATAAGAGCGAAAGGTGGGTGAAAGACGAATGAGGATTCACTCCCTTCTAGTCACACACATGTGGATTCAGAACCAGATCAATGTTTTAAATTTTCACACACATACATGTGGTGCAATTCACACTTTAAAAGTACAGAAAACAGCAGCAAGCATTCAGAAAGCATTTGTGTATGGCACTCAAGTTTGACGCACCACAACATAATCATACAGATACACACTCACACCTGATACTAAAAAGGAGTTGCTTTTGAAACAGAGCTGTGGTAGTTTTTGGATTATATTCACTTTCTTTGTTTTAAAGGTTTTAAAAAAAGGTTCAGATCTGTTGCACAGTGTTATAATAGTAAAAGTGAACTTTCTATAATGACTAATGAGGTGTTTTTCATTAATTGCAGTAATTGTTATATTAAAGTTGGGGTTGAAGCATCTGACTGGAGTAGAAAAAACTTGGAGAAGGAGATGATACCTGAAGCTGAACACCTGTGTGTACACACAACACAACCCTCACAAAAACGTGTGTGGCATTAGATTTAAATATGAAAATAATTTATGAGCCTTTTTCATTTAGTGAAAACCAGTAAAATGTCCTCACGAGATATCATAATATTTAACTGTTAGTGAGGAAATTTGGTCCCCATAAACAAAGCTAAACCAGTACACACACAGAAATGGATAAGTCTGCCTCACTGCACAATGTAAGCAAAATCATAAAGATTATAGAACAGCTCATAAACTATAAAAAAGAAAATACCAACAAAAAAAGATTTTGAATTTTAATGCAACTTTCAAAGTGTCATGATAAATGAAAATGCTGTAGTTAGAGCTCCTCAGATAATATGTGAAGTTTTGGTATGTTTTTTACCTGTCCAAACACACACACACACACACACACATTCTTAGAATGAACACCAGCACGTGAAAAATCAATCCCTTACCTCTCAACAGTGAACCTCACACCTCACACCATCACTTTAACAGCACATGGAAAGCCTGCAGTTACATGTCCAGTTTTAGTCCAGTTACATCCAAACTCTTTCCCCCCTTTTTCTTTCACACACTCTCTTTTCCTCCCTTTGTAGCAGGACAGTAGCTTTGTGTGTGTGTACTCGTGTGTGAGAGCAGGAGAGAGTAAAAGCGTGTGTATGTTAGGGGTAGACTCCGACAGGGGCATTCACTGCTAACAGAGTTCAGACCCTCCCCTTTACACAAGTTCTAAGCCATGCAAGCACACACAGAGAGAGAGAGCGAGAGAGAGAGAAAGAGATCATTAGGTTTTTTTGCTCTTTTATTCTTTTCATCTTCTAAGACGAAAAGACATGCAGACTTTTCCAGTACAACTTTTTCAGTGATCTTTCATTAGGCATTCAGTTATTATGTAGGACTGTTTATTTACATGTCTGTTTGAAAAAAACGGATTTGTATTTCCTTTTCCTGGTGCTCTTTTCAACCCATAGACGACACACACACACATACTGGGTTCGGGAATGCCGTTGTTCACTGACGCCCTCAGGGCAGAGTGAGGGCGGGGTTAGGAGCAGGGAAAGCAAAATTCCAGACGGATATTGGACCAATCAGCAATCAGGCTGTGGCTGAGAAGGCAAAGACATCAGTATTGGGTTCTACTACTGCCAAGAAACAGAAACAGAACACAAGAGCAGAACACTGATCTTTCATTAAAAGAAATCATAACACACATGACATACAGCTTATAAGAAACCAATGTGTGGAAGACACTTGAAAACATTGTGTCTAAGAATGCTGTAAAATGTCAAATATCTTGCAGGGATGTAATTAAATACTTTAAAATATGGTTAAAAGTAAAATATTAAAACTGGTCATTTAAAAAGCCACATTTACAGAACACTGTTGGTGGAGACCTGTCTCTCAAAGTCTTGTGGTTACGACCCTCATCATGTAACACACAAATATTCAGTGTCTCATATTTCAGTGTCTCTCAGTGTCCGACTGAACAAGGAATTTGTCCATGAAAACAACTGATGCATCTTCCTCCATCTAGGCCTGTCGACACTGATGAAACTGACTTTAAATAGTTTAAATTTCTTTTAAGTTTATGCCCAAAATAAATTACATTTTACTTATTTTTTACCTTTGCACCACTGGCCTATTTTTTTGGTTTGTTAATTATGTTTATATGCACTATTGTAATTCAAACTTATTTTACAAATAATACAACTACAAATTTTCTGCAGGAATATTCTTAGATATTCTGAATGTTACAAAAACTTTTACATTTTAGGCCTTCCAAATGCAGTTTTGTCAGGATATATTTTGTAATATTTTATATTGATGAATAAGTTTACAACCTAAACACAGAGACGGACATAAAAAAGATTTTTTTTATGTTATTTCCTACATAGCTACCTAGCTGTGCTATTCTCTCTTCTCACATTTTAAAATAATTTAAATCAATATTTTATGCACGCTTAATTATTTATTTGGTAACAGAGCTTCTAACGACATAAGAAAATGGGTTATTGTACATGTCTATTGATGCACTTCATACTCTGTTGCATTCCCCTCATCCTCACTAACAAGCTGTGAACTCATCACTAATAATCAGCTCTTTCCTTTGAATCTTCAGTTTTTTATGTTCTTTTGTCAGGGTGAAAACCACATGCTGAGTAAACACTGTATAAACCTCTAATCATGCCTCTAATGACACTGGAGTACTGCATGTGAAGTTAATGAACATTGAATCACTGCCGACTACCACAGACAGTTAACGCTACCTGATATAGTGGCAACCACTTTAAAACAGGTTTTTTTTTAATATTTAAATTCTATCAAGTACCATATTTGTGCCAAGCGCTAATGAAGCTGTTTACTGTTCAGAAACCCAATTAAAAATAGTCAAGATTGCATTACTTACTGCAATCTGCTTAGAATCTCCCTCTCACTTCAACAATAAAATGACTTGGCAAAGGCAACAACAAGCTGATTTCCATGCATTTAGGAACCATGCAAAAGAGCTGTGTGAGTTTGTGTGTGCTTGTTTGTGTGTGTGTGCGTGCGCGCACAGCTTTTGTATTTCTCATGAATGTAGGCAGAGGGGAACAGGTGTGATTTGCAGGAACTTACAGGCTGCTTTAATCAATTGTGCACTTAGTAACACACTGAAAAACAGGAAATAGAAACATCGAAAACATCCTGATGTCACTTCTTGTTCAGAGGTAGTTGAAAAATCAGAACAAGAAATGTCCTCATACCGATTCCACGATCACTTCATAGTGATTCCAAGATCAGTTTTAAACATAAATACAGCAGACGCTACACAAAAGCAAAATGAAACGCACATCACTGACCTGAAGTCTTTCATTGGAAACGATCGTCTAATGCACAATAGCAAGAATGCAGGTTTTTGAGAAGCCTTCTGCAGCCTCTGCCCTAAAGAAGAATGTCAACAGCTGTCACCACGGGGACAAAGCCCTCCCTGTGCGTGACCCACAGGAGGTGCAGGATGAGCCTGTATGAGAAAGGCCAGTTTTCTTCACGAGTGCCTGTTTTAAGAGTCCATCCACAAGCTGAAAAATGGCACAGCACCTGCATTCCTTCCTAAACTGCACAAATGTAACATTCCAATGTCTGAAAAAGCCGCCTCTCTTTACCACCTGGGAGACAGAAAGTGGACCAGCCCTTCAAAGCAGGACGTCAGGCTGAAAGCAGAATGGAGACCTTTTCTGAAAAGGTCCCACGTTCTACACAAAGGCTTATGATACATGCTTGACACAGTCATGTTGTACAAAACAACAGAAAGACATTCCCGACTGGATTTATTGAAGGACACTTGTTACCATATAGAAATTCCTGACCCTGCCAAAAAGTGATATATAACTTTAGATATTGGGATTCACTCTAAAGGAAATGAAAGTTTCAGTCAGTTTCCCTTTCACAAGTTAAAAAGAAAGTCTGTCATACACAAGAATCATTTTTGTTTTTTCATACAGAAGAACTAGCAAAATAAATTTGAGATACTACAAGATTTCAACCTTTTATCCCAGTGTCATTAAATTATATATTACACAATCTTATTATATATAAGTTATATTTTTAACAAAATAATTTTTCTAAGTAGTTTAAATGTAGTTCCTGCTCAAAACAGGAACATTTGATTCTAACTTTGTAAAAAAACTCTCATGAAAGTTCCTTTTAACTTTTATACACACGGCTCTCATAGAGCACAATCCAACTCAGCTTTTCATGCTCATCAACCAAACAATAGAGGAAAAGGCCAGACGAAAGATGGATTAGACTCTGGGTGTCTGCGGTTAGCAAAAGTGATTAGCTCCTCATCTGGGAAACGTTTAGCAGTCATACATGTTCCTTTCACCCGCATCCAAATCAACACTTGCTCCTTTCAGCATTTTATGGCACTAAACAAAAGCATCTTCTTATGCCTTTTGTTCTCGACACATACAATGCATTGGAATATGCTGAGTCCCTTGCAGCGATGCTATTTTTGAAGACATGTATAAAATGCTGCAAAGCTCAACATTGTACAGAAACAGGCGCACTGCAACACAGACACAGACCAATATATCAAGAGACCCTAATGCTTATAAATGCTGCAACTAGTCATTTTAATAGGTTACATAAAGTCTTTTATTCAGTTTTTGTTACCACTGCAATGAACAGGGATTTAGGTTATGTAAATTAAGTAAAATAATACTATTCTTACACATCTTTTCCTTTAAAATATATTTTTTAATATTGCCTTTTTATTCAAGGCATCTGCTTTGAACTTTTATATTTCTGTCAGACAGCAGGGTTCCCATCACTATCAAACAAACTCACAAGCTGTGGATCTAACCTAACTAATACATCTAGTATATCTAACTAGTATGTCTAACTAATTCTCTAACTAAGTATATACTTCTAAGGTGTGGTGTGCTAACACCAGTTAAAATGCTCTGAGGAGAAACTCTAGTTCAACACCCATATTGACATCTGTGTCCAAGGCACAAGTATTTATTAAGCTAGAAATCTATATTTTGACTTTTTAATAGAAAAAACAAAACAACCCAAACAATGCTTCCATGATAAACAAATAAATGCTAAACACTTATTGATGGAAAAACCTTTCAAATAGACCTTCAAATCAATTCATTCTCAATGATTATTCTTCTAAACCGATATATTGGACAGTGTTTCATAGATTTGGAAAAGTGGACTTTATACATTAATTCATATTTCCATATATTTTGCAGCTACCGTGTCAATATTCTCAGCAATCTGATCCACTTTTTGATTCCTTCATGGAGGGTTTATTTTTCAGAAATGAATGCTGCTTTGCATATATGGAAGGTTGCCCAGGCTGAGATTAGATTTGTTTTTGAAGACGAATGTGATAACACTGCCACATTCAAGCAGAAAAATGTTGATTAAACCTCTCTTTTTCTCACTCTTTCACTTTCTCTCAGTCACTCCATCAGCTTATTACTAGGCAATGTTGCAAAAGTTTTTGTTTCCCAAAGATTTTTAGGATAGTCTTCAAACACACTGAATACAAATGTGTAGCAGAGCAGAAGCAAACACACACACATGCCACGTCACAGACAGCACACATAGGCATAATGATAGACATATGGAGACATAAAAATAACTGAAAGATTGTTTCAAATACCTGCATACTTGGCACAGACATAAAGATGTTGCTGATGGACAAGCAGATGTGGTAATGTTTCCCCAGGAGTCCTAACAGCATCTTATTAAGGCTCTAGTGAAAGCTGAACGATAGAACATCAAACTTTATCTGTTCTCTTACTGTTCTCTTGGGTTTCTGTGACAACACCCCCTTTAAGTGACTCAAGAAAAAGATACAAGTCACAAAACTATCATACACAAATACCCAAATGAAATATAGATAATATATTCAAGATATTCAATTTGATGAGGGTACACACACACACACACACACTCCTTGTTCTTTAGTCTAATAATTAGAAAGGCCTCTGGCATTAAAGTATATAACATGTAGCTCCCACAGGCCAGAAGTGACTTAGAGAAAGAGATAGTGAGAATGACGGAGATAGATTCCTTGTTTATCCCTTTCTGAAAAACAGTAGTAATTCCCCCTCTCCCGCTCCACTTTTTTCTCCACTCCTCTGCTCTCCTCAAAGAAAAAGCGAAGTAGGACGACAAACATTCAGACCTATTTCCATCTCAATAAGAGGCCAAGGATTCTGTGTTCTACCTCACCAGAAATGACTCTCTCTCCCAAAACACCTTGAAGAGTTTTGTGACTTAATCCATGTCTATAAACTTTGACGCTTTGATTTATCTTCTACTATACTTCCAAAAACTGACCTTCAGAAGACATATAAACATAACTTATTTCTCTTCTGGGAAACCAAAAATACCAAAAATTTTGATGACTCATCTTGCACGACACAGATTTTTGTCCAATCAAATGCTGTTTAGAATAGAATTGTCCCTCCCCCAGAAGCATTGGAACAGATTAGAAATGAGCAAATCATTGCTGTGATATAACTAAAGTCTATTAACTTTAGTCACATCACAGCAATTTGAGCAATTTGAAATGTAAATTAAAATTCCACCTAAACTTATGTTTTAATAGGAAATACATCAACACAGGAAAAAAACTGCTTGTCAAGTGACTTTATACAGTTATGCTGTAAGGGATCTATACCATGCTGGCATCAAGCCCACATGCTCCCTGAGCTATGTTTCCATAATGTAGCTAATTAGATTTAATCGTTTAACTACAGTCCTACTCAGGGAGATTCACTGTAGCATTTGCTCAGCAACTTCCTGACAGGCAAAATGCTGCCAAGACGTTTTAGAGGTTTAAACTCCACAGATGCTTTTTGTGGCATCAACCAGAATTTGGCATGAAAAACAGTGACTGGTACATGATTATAAAAGTGTGGACAGCCAAACCTTGGCAGAACTTACAGTTTGCTACAATACATATGGTAAAATTGTGACATTCTATTATTTTCATAAAGAGTTTGACTCAAATTAGAATACTGTATATTTACATTATTTGGGGATGTACTGTACAACTTTTCTTGACTGACTACATATTCTGTGTATACAATGGTTTCTCAAGGGTTCAAAGAGTGTGGTAGGTAAGACCCTGTAGGTTAGTAATCAGCTGTTTAAAGCACAGAATTAGCACCCTGCTAACATGTGCATGTAACATAACAGAGAGAAGATTAGATTCCCTTGGATGGCAGAGAAAACAACTATCCAAATGATGTCTATCCTTTTTATGAGTCTTCTTGTTCACTCTCTTATCTTTAATTACACTCTCATATTCTCATCTACATCACAGGCGCTTCATCTACAGCAGATGACAAAAGATATCCCAAATGCCAAGTGAAAGTCCAGGCCTGTTTTCACTTTCATTAACTCCTAAAATTGGTTTTGATTATACACAGCTACGAACATTCTAAGCTGTTTTTGCGCTGATTGAGTTAGCTTATATACATTCATTTATTTACAAGGAAGGATAAGCACATCTTTCTCATTTATTACAAACCAAAGTGCCAGAGCTCCATCTAATCCTAAAACATTTAATTCCTTCGTCTCATTTAAAATATTCAGAGATATTCAAAGGTGGCCTCCTAAAGTTCTGTGAATGTGTCTTACCATAACGGAATAAAGGCATTAAATCAACACCAATTGCACTAAGTGGATTTAAAAATGCACATCATCTGATTTGACTACCATACAAATCCAGCTAATTTAAGTATTTAAAATTATATTATTGTAAGTATTATAGTAATTGGTTAAAGCCACTTTTACACAGTTGTAGTAATATGCTTCCAGGGCAGAGAATTTTGATGCAGAGAAAAATGGGAGGGTATGTACTGTGCCATGGCAGGACAGTTGTACTGTGTCATTTGGGGCTATTCTGGGATATATAGGGATTTGGCGTGTGTGGAAGAGGGATGTTAAGCTCAACTACTGATGATGAACTTGAGTTTGTTTGATATATAGGACTTTGTATGTACTTTGTATGCATATATATCTGCTATTCACAATGTATTTGCATGCATCCTTTGTAATCTTACTATGTCTCTCTGTCCAGTGCGTTGGCCCAGTTGGACCCTGAACGTTCCTTTTCCCTAAATATTTTAGCGGTTGACTCATTCAGCTAACCGCATTCTTCCAGACAAAAACGCAAATGTTTTCTCTCTGTAAAACAGAGCCGGCCGCACCACACTCTCACATTCTCTGCATGAAGACAATGGAAAAAGACTCAAATAATAGTTTAATTATTAGGTGTTATTAGGCTCTTACAGGAGAGATTTAAATATGCGAGTGGAAACGTAGAGAGAGTACGAGAGACTTTTCCAGAGATAGAGACATTTCTAGATTTATTTGTGTACATAAGTCACTCTCTGGTTGCTTACCCCCCGCCCCCCCAACCTCCACCCCCTATCCAGTATACACTTATAGTTAGAAACACAATTCTGATAAACACAAATCAGAGAAACACATGCTGTTTCTAACATAATCAAGCCTGCACAGCAACACACACATAAACACACACTCCTGTAAGAAATACATTTCAATCAAACCTGATGCTGTCAGAATAACCTTCTTAAAGAAGGACAGACAGAAGAACACATAAGGTGAAGAACAGAATCACATTACCTGTTTGAACACTGTTCTCTATATAAAGTTCTGTCATCTTACAATAAAGCTTTGGACACATTAAGACGTCAGATGCATCTGCTGCTCAGCTAATCTAGTTGTAGCCAGCCTTTTGACTGCTGGCATGAAGTCTGGTCAATACTGCAGATAATATGACTGCAAAAATAGAACTCACAAGGCAGAATATATGTCTGTTTTATTTACCTGCTACAACTGTAAGTAATTGCAAAAGAACAGGAAAACACTAGCAAAAGTTTCAAAGATTAGATGCCTCTAACCTGGCAAATCAAATGATTTCTTTTGCACAGCTGCTCGTATAGCAGCCGTGTATCTGTTAAACATATTAATAGACTTTAAACATGTTTTCAGGTCTGCTAAAAAATACTTTATATAGTTAATTCTGGCAACCTGATGGTAGCTTTGCAAACCCTTTTCAGTTTTGTTAGCAATATGCATCAGGCAGCCAGTGAACAGATTGTGGGCATGACTTGTAAGACTAGTTCTGAACAAGCTCATGCATTTTCCCCTTACAGCAACTTAATTAATCAGTCCTCAGTACCGAGCCAATGGCCAAGACCCAAAACCACCCTCTGCTGCTCCCTCCAAAAGTACTTACCAGACTGACCCTCCGATTCAGGGCTTGTCTCAGACTCCATAACCTCACAGATGCTGAACTGCTGTCTAACAACTGAAAAACAGTGCAGGAAGACAGATGGGCAGAGACAGCAGAGGCAGAGATGTGCTCCTTCACCCTGTGTGTGGAGAACCGCACTGTCCCTCAACTGCTGTTCTGTGTTTGTCTACTGCTTCTTTTAAGGAAAGAAAAAGAAAGAGACAGACAGAGACAGAGAGAGAGAGACAGAGAGAAAGAAAGAGAGAGAATGGATGCATGTGGTGTGAATGTAGATCGCCTGTTTCGCTAAGTTCCTTGCTTTCTTTGGCTCCTACTTCTCACTTGTTTCTTAAAGACACAGTATCACTGATATAAGATTTGATTGTCTCTGGACTTTTAACAGAAAGACTGAGGCTGCACCCTTTTATAGTTTCTTTACAAGCATTCATTCAGCGTTGTGTTAAATAATGCAGCTTGAAATAGATTTGACAAGCGTCACCTATCATGAACCGATTATATCTCTATGACAAGAATTTTCTCATTAAGGTAATGATGCTGCTTGATCTGAAAGCTTCTCAGCACATTTGCATGCAAGCTACATTTTTTATGAATCACTGGGGCTGTGCACAAAGGAGTCAGTATTTTAGCTAATCACAAAGGGCTAATACAGTATGAATTTTACTTATTTCCCAAGTCTTTATTTTAATGATAGATCTGTCTTCCATGATGTTTTCTGATGTTTAAATGAAATGCCCAAAAGTTGTGGAGTGTACTATATTTACCCCAATTAAGAATATGAGCCATGTAACATATAAAAGTTGTCCATGGTTTATAATAATTCATGTGCTGACATTCATTGTGATTTATTTTGAAATTCCTGATGGCATTTGCTATGAAGTAACTACAAAGCCCTCGCTGCCATATGAGCATTAACAGACTGCCATACATCACTGAGAATCTAATATATTTATCTTTAATTACCATAAAATGCCTTTAATTTTTGTAGAGTAGCTCAGGAGGAAATAAACCACAGCACAGAAAGATTTTAACATTAAAGGTAATTCAATCTTTGCTGTTCCTCATCCACTCAGAAAAAGTTCTACAGTTTATCAATAAAGGTGGTAGTAAAAGTCTTTGCTTTCTCTATTTAAAACAT
>JAZGTK010013715.1:0-14154 GCA_036877625.1 Ambastaia sidthimunki | reverse complement strand
CACCCCCAGCTGCCTGACCCTGCCGGCAGACAGAGACCGCTTGAGGAAGAATGTGATAAAGGACAGGGAATATAGAGGAAAGATGACAGAAGAAAAAGAGAGAGGTCACCCCTTCCTGCAGAGCTGGAGATACTGACAATGCTGATGGTGGGCAGTGTGTGTGAGTGTGTGTGTTTGTCTATACTTGTGAGTGTGATGACGCCCTTAATGAAGGACGTGTCCACGCACTGAAGGTGGGCTGCCATTCCCTCTGGTCACTAGCCTGTCTGTAATTATTTCTGACTTGTGAAGGTGACTGTGACATAGGAGGGTCTTACACACACACACGGCACATGCATGTGCCATTTATTGTGAGGTTCACAAGACCCAAGAAAGTAACCTTAAAAATAAAGTGTGTGGATTTTGCCTAAAAAGTGATAGAAGTTATTTGCTTAAACTACGAAAGCACAATACTCTTAAATTCATCAAACACTTGCAGTAGGTTTCACACCTGATCTGGTGTGAATTTGTTGGTGTCGGTTTAGAAGCGAGCACTATTAATTAAATGTAAAAAGTAATGTAAAACGCACACATTTAGTGGGGTCCAAAAGTTTGAGACCACATTTCAAGTATGGGATTTTTTGCTATGTGAACATGAAAATAATCAAAAAGATGATTATGCTACTACAGATCCAAATGTAAGCAAATTTGTGACATGCCGCATATTACCTCAGATTTCCTTTCTTCATTGAAGCACACAAGATGCTCCTTGGAACATTCTCAGATCATGCTGGGATAACATGGATCATTAAGTTTTGCACAAACTTGTGGAATCCATGCCAGCTATTGCATGCTGTTATTAAAGCAAAAGTAGACCTACTAAGCTTAATGAAATTCTGAAATTCCTTGTTTGAAATTCCATTTTACTTAAACTGTTATGCTCATAATACAGTTTGTAATTAAACATTTAAAATTAAATTAGAAAGATGAATTCAGCTGTACTTTGTAGAACGTAGACTCTCTGATCTCTTAGAGCATGGCAGGACATTTGATTATCTTAAACTATTATGGTCAACATGTATTAAAGAAAACAGGTACTAACAAGGAAAACATTCACTTTGCGCTGTTTGTGGTTTAACACTTAAGATGAGACTGATATGAGCAAAACAGATTATGTGCATTTTATGAATAGGAATGCACAAGATGTGTTTTTAAAGAAAGATCTAGGTCAGTCTGAAATCAACAACTTTTCATAAACAACTAGATCCGCCTTTGTAAATTTCTCATTGGTCGACAGATGTTCGTGTCAGAGTGATGCAGCAAAAGTTAAAGTTTCTGGAACTTTTAATCTGTTGTGTTTTCTCTCTACGTCTTTACAAAGCACCATTCGTATTGACATCAATAAGTTTGCCGCATTCTCTAACAAGGTCTGGTCTGCTGTGTAGGTGCCCTTAAATTGTTAACACTTGTTTGCTGGCTAATACGCTGAGTTTTTTCTGTGACAATCAACTATGTGAGTGCGGCATTTAACTGTGAGAAAACAGTTCAACTCATAAGTGGCCGCTGTTATGATCGCAGACAGATGGAACTGATTGCAAAATCCAAAAAGCAATACTGCTTCCAATAAGTCACAACTCAGACCCCCTGTTTTTGATTGCAAACCAATCACAAAGGCCTCTAATTTCGCTCTGCTATAGAAATCCCATCACCAGGATCCCTCTCTCGGTATCCAAATCTAAAATCATTGTCTGTTGTGAAAACAATCCCAAAACAAGCCACCTCAGAGCTGAAATCCCATCCCAGGAGAACATTCATCTTCAACTGTGTCTTGAGCCCAAATCTCTGTTTTGATTGCAGAATGTGACAATACATACTCTCCTTAAGAGATTTCCATCTCTCTCTCTTTCCCTTTCTGTCTTTACTCTCCGTGTTTACAGCCACTTGGAGGAATGGTTGTGATTATCATCATCAGTGGAGATGCAAAGCCGTGTAGTGACAAGCAATCTGTCTCCCGAGCAGCCCCTCATATGAATCCTGCAGCCGTGTTGACGGAACGTGCCGTGCCACCAGTGCAGACGAGCCCACTAGAGGCGTAATAGCGTTTCAAGTGTTTCTGCCACTCAAGCCGAATCCGCCCACTGAAGAACATTAACGTCAACAGCAAACAGCTGCATGCATGCCAGACAAGCATTTAAATGCAGGAGAGAAACATTGCAATAGTCTTAGCACATGACTAACTAATCTTCGAATTAGAGGCGTGCTGGAAGCTAGTAGTGTGTTGTAGTTAAAGCTTCGCTTGAGGCTACGTAGACCTTTGTTGCATCTGTCATATAAAAACTACCACTGTGACTTTTAATCTATTGATATTTAAGTCAATAAGGCTTTTCAGTTCATTTGATTCATGGAGGTAAAATAGGACTAGCATTTAGCATTCTATAAATGATTAGCGTGTGTACATTTGAGTATAAACAGCAGGAGTACTACATCCCCACCAAAGTTAACAGACTATTTAATAATCCCTATCAATTTTTCCACTGTATCTGCGACTTAATTTAATGTAATTATTGAGTGCAATGTAAGCGTGACATTTTCATTTGTGAAATAAAGTGTTTTATATACCAATGAAATTAACAGTTGCTAGGAATGACTGTGTTCAAGTTAAGCCGTTTATAGGTGACACATTTGCTCTCAGTGAAGCAATGCAGATGCTGAAAGGCTTGTTTTCTGTGCAGTTTTATCCTGAATTATTTTCCAAAATGAGAGGTGACAATGAAAAAGAAATATTAGATGAACTGTCAAGAAAACAACAGTAATATGTGTTTTGTTGGTGTATTATATTTTGTTGTTAATTTTAGTTTGCTTTATAATTTGTTGCACCTCAGGGCGACTGTAAAATAGATTTATTTTTACACCATATAAATGAACTCTAAGCTGTACAAGAACCTGTACAAAAAAAGATCAAACTCTACTATATTGTTGGGACATTTACAAATATAGGCCTTTACTAGTATAAGTATATACTTCTGAATAGTTCCTAAAGAAGAAGATATTTGTATGAGAAGATAATTTTGTAATAGTTTTATGTAAAAAAAAAATCCTTTTCCATTTCAGTGCAGGTCAATCTGTACAGCCATATATTTTGACTTTTTAAAATGTGAAAAGCCTGCATCCCTGAAATTCGTACAACAGGGCTAGTGTTGTCAAGTCTATATATATATATATATTATAGGAGAGGGATACAGGAGAATTATCAAAGAAGCAGCTGTGTGCATTGTTCTGAACTTGGTAAAATACAGACGTGGGGTGGGGGGGTGGATTCCTGGCCAGCATAATTAGCTCTCGAAGACTCTGAATGTCATGGAAACCAGCTGCTTTTGATCCGTGTGTCTTCCGTAGTATCTCTGCTCTGTGGCCACGCTCTCAGCATCCCTTGTTAGGATATAGAAGCGTTAATCCAGCGCTACAATCCTCTGCCATCCCAATCCTGACGCCTGGATGAAAAATTTACACATTTTCACCTTGTTCTTTGAGCCTTTCCTCTCTCTCTCTCTTTGTCTCTCACCTTCCTTGTGATGATTATTTTAAAAGTGTGCAGAGATGGTTTTTGTGTTTGCTTCGCCTGCTTAACCAGAACAAAGCGCCTGGAGAACTAGGAGAGAAGATCAGAGTTCTTCTTCAAAGTTCCCCTCACCTGGGTGAGAACCTGCAGAGGCACATTCACATGCTCTCGCAGCTTTGAATCTGACTGCTGTTATAACTACAGCTAGCATCAAGACCCCACTGCCACGGCATAATTATTGCAGTTGCATTGATGCTGACATTATATCAGACAACCGGTACAGTTAAATTGACTGTATGCGTTATTCCACACAGCTGTTACATCTAAAACGATTGTTTGTCTGCTTAGGTGCAAACTGCAATAATGTAACTGCAAAATCTTTCTTAAAACAACTTCTCACAGTCTCACAAATTTAACTTACTTGACTGGAATAAAAGTTCTGTTAAAATAGTTTTAAAGCACATTTTTTATGAATGTTCTCTTTGAAAACTAAAATATGTAGCCCATTTTAAGCCTGGGGCAGCTAAAAAAACAACTATAAAAAAATCAATAAATAAAAGGCATTTGAAAAAACAGAAAAAATTAATTTATTTTGACAGAAAGACAAATGAAAACTGTCTTAAACAGAACCTGTGTCTCCTGCACAAGCACCAGGCTCCTGTATCACATGTGTAAACTGCTAAGCCACAGCTTTGACTGCAGGACTATTTTGATAGCATCATAGCGCAGAACCACCACAGCTACATAATTGCTAACATCAATCCACATTTTTTACAACATAGCTTTCAGTCTGCTTTAAATTATCTCTAATGGAGGCCCACATTCCATTAGCCCATCATGCAAGTACTGCTGTTACACTAGTTCTCTGCTCTTGCATCCTAAATCTCTATGGTTTGCGATCTTATTGTACCTGATGAGCCATTGGTCACAACACTTCAATTTGCTGCTATGTAGAATCTTAGCTTGACTGCATTGTGGCGTATTGCTAATTTCTCATTCACAGGCTCAAATTCTCACCCCAAGCACTGTCTTTGATGTGTGTAGCTGACACTAGGCTAGCTTTGCAAGCTTTGTGTGTGTGTTAAAAAAATCTTAGCCATATCAAAATGACTGCCACCCCTCATATCATGTATTAAAAATCTCACTCTAAAAGGACAAAGATTTGTACAAACAAGCAAAGTGAATTTCAATGTGTTTTATCTCTGTAAGTGTGACTGAATAAATCTGTCTTAGAAACTAAGAACGCATTTATAGCAGTTCAAAGTTTTTAGGCTAGACAAAATGCCTTTGCTAATTTAGAAATACCACCTGAGTCCCTGCTAATTTGTGTAATTAACACGCAATTAAAACCACCACAGATGACTTAAACAGTAATGCAAACATTCATTTTTTTCAACCCGAGTTAATGACCAATAGTAAAAGCTATCAACGCAACACAACAACACAAAAGTGGGCTACGCTTGCGATGTGGGGACGCAGCTATCTCTCATCCTCACTGCTTCTGTGTACTCAAGCAGGCTGCATCAAATTAAAAGCAGAGAAGCATCTGATGAGAAGAGCTGCGTGTGTGCGCTCTCGTAGCCCAACGTCGTGCGGCAACTGATGTCGCCGATCTCTTGAAGAAACCATTTCGACTCGTCACATCAATAGGACGCTCTACAGAGTGGAGCGTAGAGGCAATGCCTGATAAATCATTTCTGTACAGCCGCAATCGGCCGCACTCAAATGCCTGTCTGACCCTCGTTCCTGTCTGTCTATATCACGAGCAGAGGAAATCTGAAAGTGTATTAGCTTTAGAGCATTGTTAATACATTTGTGTGAGGGCAATATACTAATGAGCCATGCAGAAAGACAGTGGCTACCCTTCAGAGGATTCTCCATGTTTCTGGAGGGGGTTTGATAGTCAGTTAATGATATATGAATGTAAATATATCAGCACGATATTGTGCCTCTTCTCAGATCTGAGACATTTCGAGGGCTTGCGTAGAGCTACACTGATTCTGGGATCAGAACATAGGGAAGAAATTCCACCACCCACATCTGAATAAGAGCGCCATTATTTTCTTTAAAATCAATTCTTTTTTAAAAACGTACAGCTAAAACCTTTCAAAGCCAGTAAGGATTCTAGTGACTTGTAAATGGCATTAAACTCCAGACTGCTGTACACAGGGATGGGACAGAGTGTCCATTACAACCTCTGTGCCCATGACATGCCTCACGTTAAAGAAATAGCTCATAATAAAAACCAGTACTATCCCAATTAGAGCTCATTGTATGTAAACAGAGGTGGTCTCAGCTAACCGGTGCACTCCAAGGGGAAGCCCATACCGGGTCATTACTCACTGCCCTTCAACTCCATGGGAAGTTGAATTTCCTCGTCTCCAGTTTCCACTAATCATTGTCCTCCAGGGCCGGGAAACCTCTCAGCGTCATCAGCTGCCCTGTCCAAATGCAATCAGCAGTGAACACAGCAATCTTTCCCCCATTAAACAATCGTCCTCACAGACAGGAGATAGGGCTGATTCCACGTCTTACTCCATCACAGGCCTCTGAGGACCACCGCCCTATCGGCCCGCAGTAACGTTAGGAGGCTCCTGCTTGCTGAGAGCCTCAAAGGGAAAAACAATGTCTGCTCTGTTCTGACAGCGCGCTCTCAGCAGGGAAAATGTTTAAAGGCTACTTAATTAGGGAGAAAGTGAGAGGTAAGGCTATCCACAGATGTGAATACAGCACAAACAGAGGGAATAAAGGGGAGCTCGACTGATCGTTACCTGTTTAAATGCACTCCTAAGCACCTCTTCTTTTTCTCAGGGCTTAATATATATCCTTACACACACACACACACACAGACAGATCGTTCCTGACTGATTTGTCAGAAGGTTCTGTTAGACTACCACATACTTTTTGCATGTACAATTTGTTATATACAATGACACATAGCATACTTTTTACTTTTTACAACAAAACATTTTACAAAAAAAGCTTGTTGTGTTTAGGTGTAAAAGTCTTAAAAGTGTAAAATAGTATTGAAATTGTTAATAATTGTTAATATGATAAATTATTGGTCCCCTTTCTGAACTTCAGACAGCCACAACAAAATCGCTTGACACCTGTTGCTTAAAAAGAATTGTACTAAAATGACAATTCTGTCATCATTTAGTCCAGCTCATGTTTATTCATACCTGCATGACTTTCCATAAAACACAAAAGGAGAGTTTAGTTTAGAGAAAATCATATTTGTTGTCCAATTTGTCCATTCAGACATTAATGTATGACTTACAGTGAGTGTCACAAAGTTTCCAAATACTTTTTGGGGCCACTGTATATAAATGAACACAGAATCATTGGACAGCATTGCTTTATCATTTATATCTAATCTTGGAGAAACATTTATCCTGGTAATCTCTTTTTTACGCCCTGACATATACACACATACACAAACACACACAGCCTGTCCAAGACTAGGAGGATGAGACACAAGGTTATGGCTTTTTATTCTCTGAAGGCTCATACATAAACACACCCTTAAGCTATGGATAACAACACACCAGGCTCCTCTATCTCTCTCTCTCTCTCTCGCTCACTCTTTCTCTCAGCTCGGAAGAAAGTGCCGTTTAGCCCAAACCTTAGTGAAAGGTATAAATTCCCCTTGTGACAAACTGCCCCCCTCCCATCTTCAACAGTGCTCAATTATTAATAGATAAACACAGAGCTAGTCGTTTCTTATGGGTTGTCGGCAGACATATTGCAGGCGGGGATCTCTCAGGCCCTGAGAACACAGACTGGAGTTGACAGTGTAAAGGCAGAGGAACGGTTTGAGGTCAAACGCACTCACAGCTCTTGAGATGGAGGGGGGAGAGATGGGGGCGGGGTGTGTGTGTGGAGGGGGGCAGCGAGAAAATGTCAGGAGAGGATGAGAGGGAAAGCGAGACAGCAGGATGCTGTGTATTACTCATCATTTGCCTGAGCTGAAGGTGTTTTGTGTGTGTAAGTTTGCGGATGACAATACGTATTACTGTCGGAATTTTGTGAAGGGAAGTTTGTTGTGGATCCTGCTGTGAGATACTGTAGGGGTTACAAATCCAACATGCCGAGAGTTCAATTAAAAATATTTACTGTATTTGACGAGTCAAGGTGAAAAACTCGAAAGAAAATGGTGCAAAAAAAGAACAAAAAGAATAAATAACTTTTTCCCCTGCAGTTCATTTACAAAGTGAGTCAAGGTTTCTTGGAACAAAAAAGTATTTTAGTTTTACATGGCCATTTTCTATGCTCTGTCTGACCCTTAAATTTAAACTGGCTGTTTTTACTATAAATGATTTCTGTTATTATTGGCTAACCTCTTTGTATATGTAAAATGAATTACAACACTTACTTACATCATTGCACATAGGATTAAGGGTTTGCAGATGAATCTAATATAGTTGGCAATGGGTCAGCCTTCAATAACAGCCTCTTTGTAAAATCCCGCATTACAGCTTCACAAAAAGCAATATATGCAGACATGTGCTATATAAACTGTTAAGGTTAGATTAACGTGATTGATCAGAGATCCTGAAATAAGCTAAGAAATAAAGCACTCTGTTGGGATCCTTCGGACAGCAATATAGACACAACAGCCAGTAAAAACAAAAATCTTCCTGAGAAATCTGGACGACCACTGTAATATGAATATTTTTCTCTTTTGGTGTTTGGAAATAACCATGTCTTTGGACATGTTGCTGAATATAACATATGCATTATAATGTAAACGTGATTATACAATTGAATTGAAATTGAATTGAGAAAGATGTAAGGTCAACAGTATGAGGTGGACACGAAAAAGAAAACCACGAGTGAGAGGTTTAGAAGAATAATGAGAATCGAGAAAGAGATGGAGAGCTGCACACCATCTTCATTTCACCAGAAAAAAAAGCCTGGATCCGAAATCGTTATACATACTGAATTGGATTAAGTACCTACTGTTAAAACCGTATGTTCTGTGCAGTATGTATAATATATTTAATACAGTATGCATACATTCCAGACATATTATATCCGACATGTTTTCATTGTCATGTGACCCATATGTTCGTTCACCTGTGACACCGTAACACTAGACTCGAAAATAATTTACTTAATTCACATTTTTTGGTACCTCATATCACTTACATTGGAAAGAGCTGCCCGGCGCACAATTTTCCGGTATTTTTAATTATTAACTCTTTGAATTTGGCGGCTCCCGTGGTCTTGTGGGATAGAATAGTGTCTAACTTACGCATACTTAAAAATCTGCCATACTGAGGTTTCGGACATATTATTCTGTACGCCTACTGATTTTTGCCTACTATATAGTATGGAAGTAAGCGATTTTGAATGCAGGCAAGGTGTCACCAGGCAACCAATTACTAGCCAACAATTAATTAATTTTTTTAAACAGTGACAGTTGCAGAAAAAATGACAGTAGCAGAAATGTCATTTTACACTTGACCGCATACTGTAAAAGTGTCTCTGAAGAATGGATGTAAATCTACTATATCTGCACTGTGTGCACAAATTTCAGAGTTCACCTGATTATGTAAACATATGTTACCTACTTGTAGGTAAGGGCCCACTAGGGCCCAGAGTGACCTTTGTGGAAGTGGGACCAGTGACAAATGTCCAAAAATGTGATCCAATTGCTTTGGAATAAAGCACCTGCCAAATGCATAAAGGTACTTATGAAGGACACTGTACGTGAAACATAATTGGTGACACATTTTCTACATCACAGGCAAGTATACAAATATTAGATAAAAAAACTAGGTCAAAAAACACGGTCTTTCCTTCTGTCCTGGTAATCACATCACTAGAATTACTTCAGACTTTAAGACACCCTTAGCCTTAAATTTTACCCTGAGCCAGGGCATGTTCTTTAAAGAGAAATCAGCACTAAATTATTTGCCTCCAGGTACCTTACAGTTGGAGTTCATTAGCGTCTTTGTTATTGTGTCTGTTCTCGTTTCTAGCTGCACAGGCTGTGGTCACAGCTTTACAACGCTGCCCTACATGGAGCTTCAGCAACCATCAGAGGCTGAGCATGACGTAACCCAAACGTTATAATGATCGCATGCTAATCACACAGACTAGCCATGAGGTCATGTCTGAACTCTGTCTCCCTCTTGAATGTATCCTTTCAAGAAAAACGAAGTGAGGAAAACATACTATGGTGAATAAATAGATCAGCCCACAGGCGTGCTAGCGTGAGCAGCGAGCGTGAGGCAGTGAAGAATGCTGCTCATCTCTGGCTGTTCAGCTGGTATCTGTCAACTGCTCCAGGAGTGACTGTGTGACTCTTCCGCTAATTGCATCTGTGCTAAATTTAGCACATGTGATGAAGAATCCTTTTGATTGGGGGAGAAAAAAATCTTAAAAACATACTCTGCCTGTCAGGAAACTCCAGTACCTCTGTCTTTTTCTTGTTATCTCTCCCTCTTTCTGTTTTCCTCTCTCCATCACCTGGGAATAAATGAACTATTTCATATGTCAGAGTTGTCAATCAAAAGCAGTTGTGGGAAGTCATTTGGTGATGGTGGAAACCGTTTTCTCTGGAAAGCTGTAATCTCTCCCTTTATGTGGTTGTTTATTAGCCTATCAGCGTGGTTGGTAACCCGCCTCATGTCATTTAAAGACTACATGTCAGCACAAATCAATCAATTCTGAAGCTCCTCATGTCTTTTTTACTAGCCTCTGCAAAAACTCTTAAAATATCACAGGATTCTGTTTCTATATATACAGAAACATTTAATATTTTCGCTTTTTCATGTTTTGGGTGTTTTTATGTTGGGTTGTTTTAAAGAAYTGAAACCTGTGATTAAAAAATCTGCAAAGATATTTAGTCATCAGATGGTCCTTTAAGCAGCCTGGGACCTTCTAAACTACACTGTGTTACCTGATGTACTTTTGCAACCCTGGCTCCATAAAGTTGCCTAGCAACCAGCCAATCAGAACTAAACTTTCAGTTTTGCCATTTTGTGTGCAGTTTGCATCAAGGAGGCCATGACTGGAAAATTGAGAGAAAGCCTCTTACCTTAACTGTCTAGACAGTAAAACAAGAGTAGAGATGACAATATATTTAGTAAGTTTTTATATTTAACGTTTAATAGGGTTAAGTTTTGATAAAGAAAAAGATGTGGACAGTGGATTAAACACAACAAAACCTACTCAAGATATGGCTGAGCATTAAAATAAAAAACACCTAAACAGCACTGGTTGAAGTTTTAAACACAGTAGGGGAGCTAAAAAAAGCTTATGTTCTTTACACTCTGTAGAGTAAAGTAAAAGTGAAGTGACGTGTGGCGACCAAGAGAATTTGTGCTCTGCATTTAACCCATCCAAGTGTAGACACACAGTAGTGAACACACACACACCCACCCAGAGCAGTGGGCAGCCTTTTTTTTTTGGCTGGGGCACCCAGGGATTCGGTGCCTTGCTCTAGGGTCTCACCTCAGTCATGGTATTGAGGGTGGAAGAGAGAGCTGGTCAACTCCCCCCACCCACAATCCCTGCCGGACCTGAGACTGGAACCCACAACCTTCCGGTTACAAGTCAGACTCTCTAACCACTAGGCCCAAAGGGGTGGCAGTGGTAATAGGCTGTGGTAATTACTTTAAAACTCAATGTGTTGCTTGATGTAGAAATCAGTGTCATGTCCGATCTAAGAAAACGTGCTTAAAGGAAGTGGAGTGAGGCAGTGCACAGACCGATCAGTGTATGACATCAAGATATCACAAGAGATTTGAAAATATACTCGTGGTTCCTTGATGTTATACATGGATCAGTCTGCAAGTTTTAATTAAAGTTGATTAAAAATACAATCCACATTCAAAACTTATGTCTCAGTGACATTGCTTCAACTTTAGTTTTTAAATCAGTTCTGAATGGCTCAGAAAATAAAACATTTAACCACTTAAATTAAAATAATAACAAACTTTACATTAAAAGTAATAGAAATTATGCATAACATTTTTACATTTTAAAATGTTTTATGGCTTTATAGGGTCTTTTAAGACAAATAAAACCATAACTCACTTATTTACATATATTTTATTCTTTAACTATATTGATTTCAGAATTGATCTGTACAAATCTCGCAAACTTTTCTTTTTGCAACTCTCCAAGGAATTTTCAAGGGCCAGAAATGAAGTTACCGCACATGTACAAATCATAAAAATTTGGTTTCGTAAATTAATCTATATAAATCACAAATGTAAGCAAATGTGTCACACTGTACAACCCTGTCAAAAATGGTCATGGATATTATGCAGTCAGTCAGCATGGTACCCAATGCCTTGTAGATCCATCAGAGCAAAGCTCATGATGTCAGGTGTAAGGGTGCAGAACAGGCCATAGAATAATGAGCAGCCAACGTCCAAACAGTCTATAAATCCGGTGGACCCTCGTGGACCCCCCCAACACACTTAAATACAATTCCACTATGCGCTCACTCACAAATCATCTCTTTTGATATGTTTAAGTGACACTGTATTGTGCTCTGGCTTTCATGGTAATTAATACATTTTTCATAATCTTTGTGAATGACTAAATAAAGAATTTGAAAGGAGATTGATCATGTTAAGGGAAACATCTATAAAAGATACAAATCACACTAAAAGCATTGTCTAAATCGTCTAAAGCCAGGGCTCGAGTGAGCAGGCTTGCTTTTACAATGTCCAATTTGTCATTCTTTTTATGGCGTGTGATTTAATGTTTATGTGCTAGAAAATACGAGCTGCTATTTAGTAACAACACGTGTTTGTTGAAAGCTGGTCAGAGGTTCTAAGTTCTTTATATAAAATCCTTGGAGGAATTTTTTGAAGACAATCCAATATCAATCAAAAACCAAAGAATCAATAAGGGTTTGGTTGACGTTCCAATTTTAAGCTAGTTGTGTTAGTAGTTCTTTGTTGGTGGCGGTGGGGAATTGTAAACGCTTGTCAGGAATACCTAAAAGATTTGGGGGTTTTGAATAATTTTGTTTAAGTGTTCTTCTCACATGCCAAACATATCAATTCTATGTCACATAAGCAATGATCATTTCCAGAGTGAGAGATTGGCTTCTAAACACATCGTTCCTCCCCAAAGTCACTCTTTCACACCCTGTCCAATTCATTCATTAAAAAACAAGCGTGAAAGGGGGAAAACATGAAAAAAGGAAAACATCAAACCCATGTGTGTGTCAACCTCAGTGCAGACCTCTGGGGGATCACCTCTTCACTGCCTTCAGAGCGACTCTAAGGACATCAAACACTCCAATCACCAACCAGATGAAAAAGAGCCTCGCTAATCACAAAACTTGTCATTTCTCACAAGTGTCAAAATCAGGGTCCTCACTTGAAACAGCCTGGAAATAACACTGCACTGATTTCCTAAGCGCAAAGAGGAGTGGAATTCTGTGGCACTCGGTGATGTGTCATATCAAGTCTGACACTATAATGTAAATAATGTTGAGCTCAGAGTCTATATGGATTAATTAACAATTTTCTGGAATAAAATGATGAGGGATGAAAAGATTCAGTTCTTACTTGCTGGTATTTAGTTGGTTTCAAAAGATGTTTGCGGTGTTGTAGTCGATAAAAAGGCAATGGGGCATTTTTGATTATGCTTTAGGACACGTTCCAATACTTGAGATGTACCCTGACTTGGCTTCACAAGACTAATGCAGACATATGATGAAAACAAACCAAGTAACACAACTTCCTTGCATCCCATACTGAGGTAAATCAGGAAGTAAAATTTGAGGGTTCCTTTGTATCAAGTGAATGGCAGATGAGGTAGAGAAAGACAAAAGGAAAAAGGAGAGAGAGAGCACTGCAGTAACCTTGCTGTTGGCTACAGACCACCCTGCCCTGACACTACCTCATCTAACACACTGCCCTGCTTGACTCCCTCTGTGTGTGTGTGTGTCTGTGTGTGTGTGCAACAGCTACATTTAACCTTTATTCCTACTACGATCTGCAAAACAGATCACCCACAGTACACTTCAAAGCACACCCCAGGTTTCTTCTTTCTCTTGCACACAGATGCACACACACACGCTCCGGGACCCTCACTGGCACCCTACACGAGCGAATTACAATAATCCATCAGTGGAAGCCAGTGAAGTATGAAATATGAAGATTGAGGCCCAGCCTCCCAAAAATACACAAACATGTGTCTGATTATCCTCTGTGGTTGGCTACACAGACGCACCATGCTATGCACATGACATCACCGCCTCATCAGAAACTCAGTGGAGGCAAGAGACTGTAAACAAAAGAAGCTGTAGATGTTGTGCCCATACACAAGCCAGGAAGCTTTCTAAACACTGTGTGAGACAACTGCTGGGTTTTTGAGACTTGAGGGAAGTACAATTTGTGCCCCTCAAGAGAGAAGGAAAAAAATTAATTTGATATCCTGGTGTAACATTTTGCCAGAACAGTTTGAAAAGACTGTGTTGTGCAATATATTTAATCTATTGAAGTGGATTAAATTTAAATGAACTTTTTTACTTTTTCGTTAGCAGTTTCTAAGGACACAGGTGATGTCATCTTATAACTAAAGCTTTGATCTGACCACATTAAAATCAGTTTATTCTGTCATATCAAAGAGGGGTCTAG
>JAZGTK010013714.1:0-12613 GCA_036877625.1 Ambastaia sidthimunki | reverse complement strand
TGTCTTATATCATGCAGGTGAAATTCTCTGAAGTGTTCAGACCAAGAAGAGTGTGTTTACTCCAAAAAAGGCCAGAAAAACTCAGCACTAGTTTCCAGTAACATACAGTCATAATCACAGATTCAGTGAGTGTGTGTGTGAGTGTGAGTGTGTGAGTGTGTGTGTGAGTGTGTGTGTGAGTGTGTGTGAGAGTGTGTGTGTGTGAGAGTGTGTGTGAGTGTGTGTGTAAGTGTGTGTGAGTGAGAGTGTGTGTGTGGATCAGCTGTTGTTTTGGCTGCTGTGTTGTGTGAGCGCAGTGCCGTGTCTGAGCTGAGCGCTGGAATGGGTCTCCTGCTGTGCCGGCGAAGCTGCGCTTGGCCTCGTGATGTTTTCAGACGGCGTGGGTTGGGGGGTGTCGGGTGTGTTGGGGGGCGATGATCCGCCACACTGCGTCAAGGCAAGAGCCCTTTGAAACCTTTCAGCTCGCTACTAAATTACACTATGTGATCACTTTGATCCGCGAACGGTTGAGCGGTGGTCTTGCAGCGGGCCATCGGCCTGCATTACACTCACCGTGCCTCCTCCTCGCCCCCCGTCTCACTTGCCCGCTGAGCCGATCACCCGACAAATCGAAATCGGCTCAGTGCATGATGCGGAATAGCTTTGGTTTGTAATATGTTGCAATTTAACCCCCCATAAAAAAAAACCATCCCTGCGTCCCCCGGTTTCCTCTCTGATGGATAAACGTTACACTAGTTTTACACCCTGCAATTAGTCTCTTCACCCTCGCCCGCATTAAAGACTGTTGCATGTATAATGTTGCATTTTACAAATGCGCTGCATGGACTGGCATTGAGAGTGGGGGTGATTTGAAGGCTTTTGGAGGCTGTCTGACAGCTTTCTTGTCGACGGACGGCTGGCGAGACGCGCTGACAGAAAGCTGTCGCTGGACTTGCATGGAATTATACAGACATTGAGGACAAACAGTGGAGGGAGGGAAACTATCTTTATCTTCTTTATCTTTATTATCAGTTTTAATGTTGCTTCCTGAAATTTAACTAAAGCACAGCTTGGTGTGTGTTTCTTGCCTGTCTATCTGTCTGTCTGTCTGTCTTGCTATCTTTAATATATAAACACACACTAGTGCTTTTGTTATATTACAGGTAATAATATTAAAGCAGTTCAGTTCTCAGTGTTCTTGTTTTGAGTTATCTACTTGTTATTTGTCATTATTCTAATGGTTTGCCAGCAAACATAACTGAAATGTTTTGAGTCTTCTGAAATGACATAAATTCTCTGTTTTACCATCTGGAAGTTGAACCCAGTCTGGGCACTTTCACAGCCGCTCTGAGTCCAGCGATCATCAGTAATTAGGCTCAGATTGTACAGCACGGCCAGGGTCAGGCCGGGATGATGTTTCACGGATTGTTTTAATTACAGCATTGGTTCCGTGACTGGCACTTGACTGGCCCAACCTTGAGTCTCACAGCTGCCCTCTCTGTTCACACACACATCTGTTGACTTCAGATGACCAAAGTCAAACGTTTCCTTTATTACTCTCTGAATAACTGCAGCCATAGGAATGTGAGAGAATTTCACATCCTAAAAGCAGCTTTATATAAAAAAAACTTTACGGATCTGGAAAAAACAAAGTACAGGAATAGTTGTTTATACCTTTAATTCAAAACAATCTCATAGCAATTTGTAACTATTTTATGTTTTGTCCATTTGATGGCTAATTCGTACAATCTCAGTCATACATTTTCATATGAGCTGTAGGTTAAGGGTGGCGTGAGATGGACGTTACGTTTTTCTGTGAGAACAGGTTGTTTAATTAGACAGGCAGACATAAGTTGGAGGGAGAGGGCATGATGCAAAACAGATTCAAACCTGCATTACCCACATGAGCACCATGGCTTAATACTGAGCAACTGCTATCACAACAAAAGACCCATATGCCTAGCAGCTTTCATTTTGCATGAGAATTTGTTTGCCTGCACCAATAATTCTTTTTTCATTTTAGGCAACTACTGTTCAGTTCAGCCTGACTGAATTGAGCTGTATCTTTGCGATTCAAATTGAATTACTCATTATTAAAACACACCTCCACTTGTTCTGAACAGACCAGTGAATAATGTATTAAAAAACTGTGTTTGATTACCAGTGGATGACTAAGTTGCTTTTGAGAGTCAGTGCAGTGAAGATTCAATATGGACGCCCTCCAGATATTGGCCGGGCCGCTCATAAGAGTAAACATCTTTTAGTCGGCTGTACTTGCACAAGACTTAGACGCACTCTTTTCCTGTGGCAGTTTTGCAATACTTTTGATGGCTGCCCCTGTTTTTTTTCCACTTTAAATTATTGATGGATCATGGAATAAGTGCAGATGCAATATAACCTTTTAAGTACAAAGATGTAGAGGACCAATGCCAAATCTATTTCTGTTGTATTCAACCAATCAAAGCAGATCTCAGAACGCCGTTTTAAAAGATTGTGCGACAGATGTGAAATGAAGAGATTTCTGGAATGTCTCTGTGGATTTTCTAATACCTTCTGTAAACTTTTCAGACTGTCAGAACAGAAATGGTTTCTTTTTACCCATAAACTAAAAGGAACAAGATTGATGTAGCCTGTAAAACAGAATTGATGATGCAATATCTCATTTACTGCAGAAAGAGACTCTTAATGACTTATGGAGCACTAATTTCCTCTGACAGAAGTATTATTTGTTGGTTGTATAACACAGCGCTGGCAAATGTTTTTTATTAGATGAAACAAGCTTCAGCCCAGAATTGATCTGTAATGCAAAAGAAAAGACTCTGGGATTATAAATAGAGGTGGGTTTCCGTACGGAAATTAGGAACCAAATTCTGGGAAACAATTGCGTCTGGAATCCAGTCTCAGTCCTACATCTTGTTTATTGTCTATGTGTGAGGCTTCTGCAAAACTTTAAACATTTAAAATACAGCAATAAATAGTTTGCCATGATTACGCATTCTGTTAGGACAGGAATATATTGAATTAATAAATAAGCAGAATATATATCTGAAAAAGCAGTCTTCTAAATAAAGATGGAATACTGTTTTAATATTAAAATTAAAAAAGTTTTTAGTAAATAAGATTGAAAAGCTATATTTATTCCATTTGTAATAATACATAGATTAAATAGTTTAATGTAGTTTTTCTTTTTTAGATTCTTGCTCTGTTTGAAAGGTTACTGATGGCCCTGTTGACTTGATTTGAGGTAATGACACACTTTTGTCTAAAGATGGCACTGTTAGCAAAATTACGTCTTAGACTGGCATCTCCCTCCAAGACGACGAGAATTAGAGATCTGCAGTTTCTTCTACATGAACTTTCCGTGCTAAGCCTTTATCCCGTTATAAATACACGAGTTATTCTCAGAGCTCTGAATAAATAAAAACACAGATGTCTTTATCCATGTTCTCATATAGGTTATATGTAAAGTTACTGTTAGGTGAATATATAGGTTGTATTTGTGTACTGTTGATAAGTTGATGTTTGCATGAGATCTTTGAAGATGGTAAATGTGCTTTAAAATGATCTCCTTATTATAAGGATAATTTAATAAAGCTAAATTGTGTACGGTTACATTATACAAGGATACAGACAAATTCTCAGTGTTTCTTATAATGAAAATAATGTATGTAACCAGTTGAATTGGTAGGCTGGTTGGTTGGTTAGTAGTTGAATGGACAGATAGACAGACAGATAGATACATAGACAGATAGATACATAGACAGATAGAGAGACAGATAGGTAGATGCACAGACAGACAGACAGAGAGACAGGTAGATTTCTAATCACTTCAGGTGTTATTTAAATGACCAGGGTTCATTGCATGAAACAGTTAAAACATGCGTCATGCATATAAAGCCGGTGGTCTGTCAGTAAGACGGGGGGCTGGCTTTAAACGCGCCGGTACTGTAACGCTGCCGGGCTCCGGTGAGTGTGCCAGTCTAGCGCGAACCCTTCAGAAGAGAGACGAGCCTGCACGCCGTGTAACGGAGCTACTGATGAAAACCGTGATGTCAAGCCGCTGTCAGTGTCACGGGACTGAGGGAATGTGCATTTGCTTCATGCATTTGTGAATGAGCAGCCCAGACACACGAAGCGTTGATTTTACTGCATAGATCGTTTACCGAAGCTGCCGTAACGCAGAGCTGGAAGCGAGCGTCATTTATCATCTTGCATTGCGGGCTGCCCTCCAGAAATCTTCGAGGAATTGCGAGAAATTATCATAGATACATTTGAACCTTGCAGGACGATTCATTCACATGTGGATCTATCTATCCAAAGCGATCTGAAGGCGGCATCTTCACGGGCTGTTTCAGGAGAACATTAGATATGATCTTCAGCTTTCTGCTGGATTATAGGTGAGTGGAGAAACGTGTTTCATCAATGCATTTCAGAGCCGAGCTGCTGGAGATGTGGCTGCGAATACTAATGCGCTTCCTGCACCGTGTTGGAGGAAAGCATAGAAACCTAATAACTCATTTGATCCCAATTCAATTTCAAACGAGTCGTGGTTTTGCCAGCCTTTCAATTTGGATAACGGGATTTAATTTGATTTATTTTGTATTATGTAGCAGTGTTGGTTGTAGATGTTTGTAATCTCAATATCGTTTACACTTTAAAGCATAAAACCAAAAGTATTCGCAGTATTGCAATGTTTCAACTTCATTATACGCGTTATTAAAAATAAGGGCGTCCCGTCTTTGAGACCCCCGGCTACAGTGTGAGGCTGCTGGTGTGAATGAATTTGGATGGTGCAGACAGGCGAAGTGCATCAATTCAGTGAAACATTTTAACTTTGGTTTTTATATATTACCTCTCACGTTGATTATTCTGGGCAAGGTTTGGCAATGTTTTGCATTGCTTTTTTCATTTTTTCACATTGTATATTCCAACAAATTTCGTTTATCTTTGATATAATAATGGCAATTTTGGTGTATATTAAATGTACACCACACGCACCACTTATGTGCGCATCGTTAACTTTATTTTATTCATTTGCATTTAAAGTTCAAAACTCATTTGCGTCTAGCCTGCTGTCTGTTTTTGATGTAAAATGCATGCTTTAAAAATCTTCAATAGATATTTTGAGCTCGGTGATGCACGACTGTAACCTCGACACGTTTCACAGTTTTGCGGGAAGCCGTCAGTGAAATTGATCCGGTTTCGCAGTGTGAACGCGCGGCTGTAATTCAGGTCTGAAGCTCGTTTCATCTGAACTCCAGCAGATGCTCACACGCACCGCACTGACATCGCCACTAAAGAAAATAGATGTTTCTTTGAGGAGAAAATCGCCCGGAATTTGCATGAGAATCGCCGGCATCTGCTTTGAAAGGCAGGAATGATATAAATCGGTCTGACTAACACAATCAAACGGCGCTTTCTGTGAGGAAGAGGAGATGAATTGATCTCAGCGTGACCTTTCTTCATCATCTTCTTCTCAAAGCGCAGCGGCGGTGTGACCCGACGCGGCAGGTCGGCAGGATGAAGGCGGCTCTCATTCAATAAGTGAAAGTCGAGCAGCGGCTGAAGTCAATGAACCCGGTTTCCAGGAAATTTGGATCCAAACTTTATTTCACATAAAACAAAAAGCGGTTATGTGGACATATTAAAAGCTGAGGAAACCAGAGCTCAGCGTGATTCGAATTAGGAAAAATGATGGGATCTGTAAGTCATGTTAAAAATAGGTTGAGACTGCTTAACATATTCTACGTTTTTCAAGATTCAGCTGAATTGTCAGATTAATATATTTAAATGAAACAGTTGAAATTACTCTGTACAGACAATTTGATGACTTGAATTAAACGCTTAATTTAAGTTGAAATGGTGGAAATATTTGGAAAGTCTTTCTAACATTTTGTTAAAAAGCAGTGGTCATTCATGTTTGTCTTGATTAGTCAAATTAGTTGATCACGAGCCATCTTTAAAGTAAAACCTTTAATATTTATTTAGCTTGTCGATGAATCTTGACTTTAGTTCTGCTGTAATCCTGTCTGTGAATTCCTGACTGTCCATCAATGCTTTTGTAACAGCAGAACTCAGAACAGTGTTAGTCATTGTTCATTAGTGAACATGGAATATCGCTTGACAGAGTGAATTTAAGCTTCTCCGAGTTAGTTGGCGTGTGATTGAATTTCACGATGTATTCCGCTCGCTGCGTGTCTTTGTAGCTCCTCTTTGATGAAGCCCTGAGAGACAAGAACGGCTGTAGAGCATCTGCAGACCACAGACTCTGCAATCAATAAGGTTAAACTACACAAAGCCGAAAAGACAAGAAGTCCAAACTGGGTGCACAGCCATCATTTTCATCTGCCGTCTTATCGTTCCCTCACAAAACTGTGGTTTAACTTGAATCGTAAAGTGAAACTTTGTCTTTTCTTTCCATCCCAGCGTGATTTTTCTCACCTGCTGTAAGTTTCCAGGTTTGTCTGTTTATCAAAAAGCCTCCAGCACTTTTTGACTGTGCTATTGATTTGAATATGTCAGTCGGGTGCATTAAACGCTTCCTGAGGGGTAATTGAAGGGTATTATGTACTTAAAGAGGGGTTTGTTGTTTTCTGCTTAGCCACTGGCTCCAGATAGATGTATAGCCTACATCTGAGGGGAGGTGCTGAGGGTCGACTCTCAATGGGCAGGCCACAAGAGACTCATGCTGAGTGCTTATCCTGCTTGCCCCAGTTAAATGTCTGCTTGAGCGTGTTAGTGTAGAGGCCAATTTGGGTTTGTGGATGTATCGTGTTGGCTCGGATTTTCAGGTCAGTGAGATTATCTTATCGGTCTTCTTGGAAGAAGCTTGCAGAAGTAAAAAGGCAGTTTTAGAAGGTCCTAAAGTATTTGCGATCTAATCACTTATCTCCACCATTGTCCAGCAGGTATCTGGTGTTTGCTGAATAGCCGGTCTTTTTCCATGTGGCTTTAACTGCTGAGGCAGCTAAACGTTGTGGTAAACGTTGAATGATAATCCCAAACGGTCCTCTGAGAAACGTCAACGTAACTCAGTAACGCCACCTACTGATGAATGCAATCAAAGCAAAGCTGTTTTACACACTGGCAGGGGGGCATCTGAGGTGGACGGGTGGTAATTGAGATTTGTTTTAGTTGCATGCTGGGTTACCAGTTTGCACTACACCTCCAGAGATTCCCCATCTATTATCTCTGCTCTATTCTCATGGTGGGATACGGGCTTACCCCTGTTTAGCTTAAGAGATTTTGACAAGTCTCAATGCATGCAGGCGGAATCCTTGACCTATTTCTTAATGAGTGAACAGTACAAATGCGTTCGGGGGTCTGTGCTTGCAGTGGAAGGCTTTCAGTCGTCCCCCAACACACACATACACTTGCTTAGACATTCCATAGACTTCTATTGTTTTTATACACAGCTAGTTATAAGCAATACCCACATTCTAAACCTAACAGAAAACTTTTTGCATTTTTAGAATTGAAAATATTTGTTTACTATATTTCCATAGTGTTTTTACAAATAAGGATGTCCCCAAAAGAAGATTTTGGTGATTTCTGGGAACAAATTTGTCCCCAATATATGTTTACCAATACACACACACACACACACACACACGTATGCGCTGTAGGATGGACTCATGTACAGTCAGTTTATCTGTTCTCTCTGTGCTGCCTCATGTATAAGTGTGTATCCTATATTTGTTTGTTTTCATTAATCTTGCGTTCTCTTTTACAGTTTCAGCTCGGCCGTTTATTTAGGGCTGTCTGCTGTCCAGCTGTCACAACAAAGATCACAATCACTTCTGACTCTTCACGCTTTAGTCTCTCGCGAAACGTCTCTGTTAGCGTCTGTTTGTGTTAGCATGTGTACGCGTGCTCACAGCCGAGCGTATCTGAGTGGATCCAGATGTGGTGGCGATAAAAATGACCGTGACATTGATCTAGGGAAACTTGAGCGGTTGGTGTCAGGGAACGTGGATATACCGCTCAACTACTTTGTACTTTACGTAAAAAAACGTCACCTGGACAATATTTTTGTATATGTCTGTAAAGCTGTAAACAAGCTGGCGTGATCATTTGTCTGCAGTGTTGGCAGATTAGACACACAGTTGATACGGTGACCTGCGTTCTGCTTCTCTGTAATTAGGCCGTGTTTTGTGCTGCAGCTAATTAACTTTGAACAGTTGGTGGACAGACTCACAGTTGTAAGGTGCCAGTGTCTCGATTGGTCACGGTGAATTGTGGGCGTCGGTGCATTTACAATTTCAGCCAATCACACACGGTGCTGGTCAGTTTGAGAACGCTGCATTAAAGCTCTGTGAAACTGCTTACGTTGTATACAGATGTCTGTACGTACTGTAACAACTGAAGAACATGTAGTGGTTCTCCTTGATAACAGTCAGATTAAGTGGAGAACAAACTGAGAAATAAATATCCTGCTTCTCACATTTTTCTCATACATGTCTCTTTTTGAGTTGCAGATGTAACAATACCTCAAACTGTGCCAAGATTTGCCAACATTCTGTAATTTATTCAAAGTCTGTAATTAAAATATAACTTTTTTGTTCTTTAATATGATTACATAATAGTTTATGATGACTAACTTATCTGAGCTATGCTATATGTTTTACTTTTATAGATTTAAACTGTAAATTTATAGCTTTCAGAAGTTTTCTCATTTGTGACTTTCTCAGTTTTAGGAGAAACATCTGATACAATTTTGATAAATAACTCCATTAAGCCTCCTGAGCTATGAAAGATCTGAGCAACACAGTTTTCTTCTGTGCTGTTATGTGTGATAAAGCCCTGTGTTTTCTGATCGTTTGATAAGGTAACATTCCCATACACCGCAGACAATCATGAAAGGTCAGTCGGGTTTACAGAACTTAAAGACAGTTGTATTCTGTGTTTTGTCATCTTAAGTGCTAGTTGTTCTCCGTAGAGGCCATTTTAACCGAATGCTGTTTCTCAACAATGTGAAATTGCAGCACTTTAGCATGAAAAACACAAAAAGTAAAAATCGATCCTTACACTTTCCTCTTATTTCTACAGGACAGGTTCAGGTCCTCTAGAACTTTTAGTCTAAAGAATAACGGCACTTCTGTATCTGCTACTGTTTGAGGTGCTTTGGGTTTTAGTAGCGTTTCTGCTAGGGAGCTAATACATCTGTTCAGGTTTGCAGTGGGGGTGGGCTTTGAATTTTGGGCCATGTCTGTCAAAGAGTTAGCGTTTGGTTTTGTCTGTATGAGGTGGTCTTGATAGAGTTTTGCCTCTTGAGAGTTGGCCATTCAGAGGGAAAGAAAGTGGTTGAGAGACAGAGAAAGAGGGTGGGCAAAAGAACCAGAGAGGCACCAACACATGTCACCCTGTGCCCAGTCATAAGAAGCAAGAGTTCTCCACAGTTAAACCCGGCGCACCCCTTACAAACGTCGCCAGCTTGCCAAAACAAAAGCTTTTGTTTAGATCTTCCACCCAGCAGATGGGAGTAAAGACAGTAAATGAAAACAGTCCAACGAATAGAGCTAGTGGACCATGATGGAGAGCATACAAACTCAGAGGCCGGTCCTTTGGGAAGAGTAACGGTCTCTAAAAACGCTTCCACAAAGTTCTTACACCGTACGGCCCTAGCGTTTCATCTGGAGCCATTGACTGAAAGTGCCAGTCAGAGCCTCAAGGCTCTCTTGGGCCTGGGCCGCTTTTATTAAGATGTTAATGGAATTGCCTTCATGACACAATTGTATGGGACAGAATCCCTCAGCCGTTCTTCAACGGCTCAATCTGTCTTGAGCGTGAAATACATTAGCGGCTTACGCACAACAGGTTTCTTACGCATTGGTGGCTCAGTCATTGTGCTGCTACGCTAAGACTCTATAATTCCTCCCAAATGAAATCCTTTCCACCAAATGCCACGCCAAATTTCACAGTATGTATAGAATAACTATTTGCTGATAACAGTTATAATCTATGGACGTAGCGAGGCCTGTAAGAAAAGCCCGTTTGTTTGTCAATGAACTCTACGCTGGCTGTACGTCAATGACAGTACGTACGCTAAACTCACGAAAATGCTAGCGCTGTTTTTCTACACCGGAATGAAATGCTTACTCAAGCCTTTTGTGATTACCACAAACCACTAATGATTTTCCAGCCTTAACCACAAACCCTCACATTGTGTTTGCTAAACCCTTAGTCAAGACACTGGCACAGATATGCAAACGCTAAGTACATATTAGCGCTAAATATAAGTAAACAGTTTTTTTTTACAGGTCTTAATTTGTGTTACATTAAACCTTTTAAAATCCATCCTGTAAGTGTTGAAATTAGCTACATTTTTGTTAATTGAAATGGGCGCTAGAATTAGCATACAGTTTGTCACTTTGATTGATGAGGTAAATGGCAAACAGGCCAATTTTGTTAATTGATGCTTTGTTTTCAAAAGGATGTTAACTGACAGCAATAATAACTATAAGAAATGAGCTTGGACAGTAACACCAGATGTGTCATTGTAATAAAAAATATTTTGTTGTTGCATATACGATTGGTCTTCAATTTATAAAATTATAAGATTGGTATTCAAACTTTTTAAATTCTGTAACATTTTTAAAAAATATTCCACCAGTAACTTTATATTTTTGTGATACGTTTAAAAGAGGTTTAAAAAACTAACCGTTTTTTAACTTTTAGAGAACTAGCTGTTAGTTGGGTAATAGAGAGAATACACATAGCTATTAGAAGCTTTTAAACTGTTGTTTTTTTTTCTGAATGTTTGCTTGATTCAGAAAAAGGGTTCATTCAAATCACACCTTTCCCGGCTCCTGGCTCCCGCGCTGGGGGAAATAATTCCTTTGTTGTGGGAATGTTATTGCTTTTAACCTCCTTTTACCAGGCTGAGAGTTTGGCTGCGGGCTTTTGCACGTACGCAGGCGTGTAACCACCTGCATCCATTCTGTCCGCTTTGTTACAGTTTGTTACAAGTCACAGCCCGGCCTTATCAGCAGAGATAGGTCCTCTTTCCTGTCAGGAGGCAGACGCCTTAACACATCCCTTCTGCCTCGGCTGGGAACGGAGCTCTGATAAGACTTCCAAATTCATTCCTGATCCGTACAGCAAAGAGGTTCCTCAGAAGCAAGAGAGAGGGAGAGAGAGATGGTAAAACACTTTCCATAGCACATACCAAACAAACCAAAAGTGTTGATGGAATTTTCAGAGTTAAAAATATGACACATGCTATCTTGGTACCCCATCCCTCGTTTGAGCAAGTACATTCACTGTGGTCAAGAGTTTTGGACGCATTCCTTTGAAAACAAGGAGTATGCGTACTCAGAATAGGAATGGAGGGTCGTAGGGTAGGAGTATGTTTAGACTAGTTGTGGACAGAGATGTCTTAAGACCTTTCTGTGCTCTGTGTTCAGCCTGGAATCTTTTCTTTGGCTTGGGGTGGCAAGCACATTGAATTCTGTGGTGTTCTCAACTGTTTTCTAAGGGTGTTTTGAAGAAATAGCAGTTAGCTTTCTTGTCACTAATAGCTCGTCCTTTAAGACGGATAGTGAAGATGAAACTGGAAAATATTGAGTCGTTTCAAAACGTCAAGGTCGCCGGGCGCTGTAGCTATCGATTAGCCCTCAAATCTGACCTTTGGCGGGAAGCTTGATCGCTTGAGCGTGTAAAAAATCTGTCCAGAATCACAGTAACAATGAACAATCGCTGTTTTTCTTTCTTAGCTTGTCAGCTTTTTCATCAAACATTTGTTTACATTAAACTCACAATGCATCTTTGAATTTGTAGCATGTTGGCTAATCATTCTATATAACCTCTGTTAGCTATTGAAATAAAATATGGCTTAATACAAGCAGACACCACAACAGAGATTTCATACTATGACTGAGGTGTCAACATTATCTGCCTTTAGCTTTCCCTGTTTGCGTTTGTAAAATACCAGCGTAAGCGCCTGGCTCTTAAATTACACCACAGGAAATAAATAATCAAATGCTGACATTATGTATAATTCACAGATCATCAGCAATGTAGGTCAGCCACGCTTTCTTTCTTCAGCGTTTTAAGGAAGAGACTGTCGAATTAGGGTGTCTAAGACAATCAGCCCGTGTGTGACAGTACAGAGACTGTGAACAGAGAGCGGCATGTCTCTGTGTTGTCCTTCAAGATGTTGATTTAATATGACTGCACTGAAGCTACTGCCTGCAGAGAGAGAGAGAGAGAGAGAGAGAGAGAGAGAGAGAGAGATGGTCATGGAGATTGGTTCTCTGTTGGTTCTCTGAATGAAGAGTGTCTGTAGCTGTGTGGGATTATGGGTAATATTGTTTAACGCCTGTCACACAAAAAGCAAGCATGAAATGTGTGACACTGTGATGTAATGTGGCTTTACTCAGCACTTCCACACTGATCTCAGATCAGGCTTCAGATCAGATATCAAAAGAGATTTAAATGAGACAGTTGCTTACACATAGTAAGAGTGCCCAGCTAACAATTTTAGGATGTGTGAACAAGGTTTTTTTTATTAAATGTTAAATTAAAATGTTATTTTGAATCCTCTTAGGAATGCCTAAAATGCTCTTTTTTAAATTCAATGCTTGCTTATAAGAATGTTATTCAAACAATTTTTTTATTCTTTAACATGTTTTTT
>JAZGTK010013713.1:0-14158 GCA_036877625.1 Ambastaia sidthimunki | reverse complement strand
TTCGAGCCTATACAGCTTGGAGTAAGACAACATGCATAAAGAGGATGATGTGGTCAAAATACTCATTTGCCTAATAATTCTGCACTCCCTGTATAGTTAGTATGTTGATGTCATTAAACCACACCCCTTCTCATTACTGAGATGCACATCACCTAATATGCTTAATTGGTAGTAGGCTTTCGAGCCTATACAGCTTGGAGTAAGACAACATGCATAAAGAGGATGATGTGGTCAAAATACTCATTTGCCTAATAATTCTGCACTCCCTGTATAGTTAGTATAACTCATGTCTTATGTGAAAAATACAAATGTTTAATAATACAATCAATGTATTCTATAAATGTATTCTATACAATGCAATACAATACAATGTATTCTATATATAATTTTCATTTTCTGTGCTTTTTCATTTGTAAAGTTGATTTGAAACAAGTGCTATATAAATAGATTTTAATAGAAAATAAATATAATACAAATAACACATGAACTAAAAGATTAAATGTTTTATTTCACATCATTTGACTTTAAATTGTTGCTCTTTTGTGTCATACAAACAATACTCATCATTTCTTCTACAATTTAAACATGAAAACAGGAACCTGAGCTACTGCTACAAACAGCCTTAATGGTCCTAATATGACACATCCTGAGGAGGCAACATTCTTCCTGAGGTTTGTCAGACCTCCTGGGAAAGGGCAACACTCAACACCAGCCTAATGCTCTGTGTGTGAGTTAGATTGTATATGTGACTGTTTTTAGTAATTGTCAACTTGATGTCTGCCAGTTAAGCTAACTGTGTATCCTAGTTAAAGGAATTTTGATGTCATTGTGGTGATTGTTTGCACGTCACAAGGAATTAACAAAGACCCATCTGAGAACTGATCTGTTCAGGGTATTTAAAGAAGCTGTGAGTGAATGGGTGAGAGATTCAGAGAGATCCACAAGGTAAGTCATAGTCTGCACTGGCAAAATTTGTTTTTAAACAGTTTTTCTATTCTTATCTTACAATAAATCAAGTATCGTACAAAGATTTGTTTTGAGACTAATCAGTATAGATTTATTTAGTTACATATTTTTACATGATTACATACTTTATCTAAAGATGTATAGATATATAGACAAAAAATACTGTTAACAAGACTTTGTTTCTGTGAATATTTAAACATATATGTACTCCTTTTGTTGGAATTATCTAATCTGTCCTCTATCCCATAAATTTCAGATGAAATTCCAGGTTTTCCATCTTTCCTCCTCTCTTCAGACCTTCTTTTTGCTTGTGATACTGGTGCAGCCTCCCAGAGGACTGATGTTTCCACACCATTCCATGGCTTACCTGCCTATGCTAGACAACCCTGAGTGGGAAGCTGCTGTTCTTCAGCTCCAGGCTTTACCGGGAGCTCAAGGCAACAGACTAGTGGAAGAGCTTCAACCCTGGGCTCTGGTACAGGAGCTGGGACCTGAGGAGCTTCTGGAGAGAATGAAAGCAGAACTGGGCTGGGAGCAGAGAGGCATTGTGAAGAGCCAGAAGCGAGAGGAGCTGGGACGGAGACCCATGGGGACATTCTCAGACAATCATATAGAGGGTGTGCCCTATCCTGAGAGGGGGGTTGTTGAAGAAGAGAACGGGGAAAAGCGGAATGAGGCCCTCACTTCCATCGCAGGAGGTTTACAGGCCTTTAATAGACAGAAAGGAGGTTTTGGCTTTCGATTTGGCAGAAAATAAATGGTGTTGTGTGTGTTGTGTGTGTAGGTTTATACAGCTATATTTTAGAGGTAAATTTGTCTTCAGAAGTTAGCTAGGAAAAAACACCCTTTAGGCACTTCTCCAATCAGACAAACATATAATTAATTAATGTAATTAATAAATAAATACATTATTTTTTATCCAAATATGCAAATGTTTTTGTTTCAGGGTGTGGTGGGGTCTTGGTAGGTCTATAGTTATAGATAATAGTTTTAAATAATAAAATAAAAGCATAAGGTGGGTCCTTTTTAAACAGCTAAGAAAGGTATTTATGTGTGTGGGTGTGCGTGTATGTGAGGGTTTCCAACACAGCAACAATTGCAAACACAATTTTACTCTAAATGTTTACTTTACATTTTAAGAAGTTGACCAGACGTTCCATCAAATAATGACATTGAGTTGACCAAATAATGTTCAGTTCTAAGTAAAAATGCAGATATTATTATATATTGCTGTAATGCTATAATTATTCATTAAATTCAATCTTCACTCATTAAAAGTTGTAAACAAATATTTTGTTGTCCTTAATTATCATCAGAATATCATGGGCAGTTGTAGCGTAATGGTTAAGAGTTGGATGTTTGCAGGTTTGATTCCCACTGCTGGCAGGAAACGACTGAAGTGCCCTTGAGCGAGGCACCAAACCCCCGATTGCTCCTGAGTTCTGCAGTGATAGCTGCCCACTGCTCCAGTGTGTGTGTGTGTGTTCATGACTGCAGTGTGTGTTCATTCCTCACCAGTGATGGTTAAATGCAGAGGTCACATTTCAAGTATGAGCACAATCTACAGAACAATAAAAAGAACGAAGCTGTTGCATGAATATTTAACAGAACTGAAATGTTTTTCATACTTTACATTAAACAAACACACTGGTTCTGCCTGTTGTTGATAAATACAAGTGGTGACTTACAATGCGATTAAATAGTCTCGTTGTCAGGGGCGACTACTGTATGAATTATTTTAGATGCCCAAAACATTACTATAATAAATACAGTTTTAATTAAAAGAATACCAAAGAATTCACCATTTTTTCCAATTCTAAATTGTGGAATAAATGTTTTTTATTCAGGTTTCAAAGTAATTTGTTTTATTTTTTAAAGCTGCAAAAACATTTTAAAAGGACCACAAATGCACAGCATTTATGTACTGGGTTAAATTTATTTCAAGTGCAAAAAAAACAAGCAAACTTATAAAGCTGTTTTCAAAACCCTTCACAATACCATCATAAGCAACTACATACAGTTGAATTCTATGATAACTGTGGTTTAATGCAAAGACATTATTAACAAGAAAGCACATGAGGGTAAATCTCGCAATATTCTTGTTCCCGTAGACGGATGATCCTATAAGAAGGGAGCCGTGAGAAATTCGTAACCACACTAATTTCACTCTTTCTCTGACAGCTTGCTGTGAGATGTATCTTAAACATGTTACTGATAACTGATGAGAGTTATGATTGAGATTCTACAGCCTTATCTATAATTACTTAAAATGAGCTTGAGAAACTACGTCATTGCACATCGCATTGTGTTCCATGTTTCAGGACATGCTCATCAGTTTTATTAAACAGTGACAATAAACAAAGAAAAACAATAATGAAATGATAAAAAGGAAATGACTTATAGCCTTGTTATCTGTGTTCTTAATACCTAAATGTGACAACTTGTATTTGCACTACAGTACTGAACTTTTAAGCAGATGCATTTAGCAGATGCTTTTTTTCAACACAACTTACAATGTGAGCAGAACAAAGAAGTGATAAATCATAAGACAATAAACAGCCGTACACAGTTACAATTTTACCCAGAGTGAAACATTTCAATGCTTGATGTGATGATGAGAGAGGACAAAGGGTTAGTCGTTTTTTATTAATTCATACTCGTTGTACATGTTGTAATGTACAAATAAAATAATAAAGAGCTGAGATACTTTTTTATTATTGTAACAGGTCATATAGCAAAAGCGTAATTAGATAAAGGTGTGGTTCTTAGAAAAAAATGGGCTTGATCTGTACAAAACACATTTTTATAGCCTTGTTATCTTAATACTTACACCTAAAATCTTACACCGGTTGTATTTGCGCTACAGCAACAAAACCTTTAAGTTCAATAGAGGTTTTTGTTTTTAGCTTTCTATTTAACTTATTTACTTATTGCTTTGATATGCACAATTGTAATTTTGGAAGGTCACATTGCCGCTTTACATCTTTACACCAGTTGTAGGCTACTTATATTACAGTAACAATGAACGTTTTTCTATATAACATGATTCACACATAAAGATATACAGAATTGAAGTACTTCTGAATTCTTTAGTTTTCTTCTTCCACTCTCAAGTCTATGGCAGCCCATAGAACTGTATAATAAAAAGTTTTTTAAATTAGGCAAACATACAGTCTGAAATGTTCCTGGACCATATTTGGTATCTCTACCTCAAACCCTCTTACTCCACCAACTGTTCAAATGTTCACTCATTTTTATGCTCATTACTTTTAATTTGTAAATTCTAGGAAAAATTTTTTTTTTTCCTGATTTCTTGGCTCGTGCCAATTTCAGTTCCATGAAATGACAGCAAATGACATTTTGAAATTTCTGAAAAAACTACTTTTTTAAACTTCTCTACAGGTGTTTGTTTGATTTGCACTAAACTTGGCACATACCATTTGGAGACAAAAGTTATTAAACGTTTTGCGATACCCAACCATTCTCGTATACTCTGTCAATCTTGTCACTATGTAACATTAATGCCCACTATGCTACAGTGAGGAAAGGCCTGGCCCAGATGCTGTGAAACATTGGCACCTTCCACTGGTCTGTTGCCAACCCAGGAGGTCCTGTGAATTGTATTTAAGTGTAACTGTAAAACCTAATAATTGTGTGCGGAGAGGACCAGCCTGCTGCAGCATAAGAATACTTAGAGATGCTCCTGTTTGCAGAGCTCTAGATGATGCTACACCCCCTGGTAGAATGAGTGCTACTGCCCAAAGGTGACATTAAGTCACAGGCCAGAGTAATAGCATCTGTGATCCAGTGAGATAATCACTGTTTTGTGACTGCATTACTTGGTTGTGGCAACCTAAACAAACTAAGAGCTAAAAAAGGTCTTACCCACAGTTTCTACGTTTTTGGCGATGTACCTGAGACAGAAGAATACTACAGAAGCCCGGAATATATATACAGTGGAGTTCAAAATTAGAGAACAACCCACAATTTCCTAAATTTTAAAGTCACTGCTTAGTCTTACTTGAAGTTATAGTGCAGTTTTTAAGCATATTTCATGAGTTAAATATAGTCTGAAGCACATTATAAAAAAACTTAAATGAGATATTAGAAAAAGAACACTGATCAAAATTAGAGAACACTTTCAGATAACTCCCAGTTGTTGGTGTTAATGTGGCACCTGGTGCCAATTTCCTTAATTATCTGACAACCCCTATTTAACTGGCAGCCTAACTTTCCACTTTTCACTAATTTGCAAGATGGTGGCCTGTTCTAAAGTTACTGAAACCCTCAGACAGCAGGTTGTCCAGATGAAGGCTAAAGGGATGACCCGTTCAGCCATAGCAAGAGAAAAGAGTTGGTCGTTCCAAATCTGTGATTTCTAGAATATTGCTTCTTTACTATGTATGTCATCTTTACTATGTATGTCACTAACTCGTTTAAGTCCCCCAAAATGGTTGGTCATCCACAAAAGACAAATTAATGAATGATAATGGGGAGAATCTGAATGGGCTCAACACAGTTCAACACCGCTCGTCAGTGTAATGCTGAACAGGGTAAGGATCTGTCTTTGCATACAGTTTTTTGATGTTTAAAGGATTTTGGACTGAAAGCCCACTCTGCAGTGAACAAACCTGTCATCAGCAGAAAGAATCAAAAGGCTAGGTTAACTTTTACTGAGGAGCATTTTGTGTGGACAGAGGAGAACTGGTCCAAAGTTCACTTCAGCTAGCAATTTTCATGCAGGACAATGCCCCCTGACAGCAAAACGGGTGAAGCAGTTCCTTGAAGCTAAAAACATTGAAATAATGAAATGCCCAGCCCAAAGTCCTGATCTAAACCCGATTGAAAACCCTTGGTGACAAAGTTATGGCTAAGAAACCCACCATAGTCACTGAACTTTGGAAGAGACTGAAAGAAGAGTGGCCCACAATCACAGCAGAGCAGTGAGAGACTAGAGATGCCCTGTGGCTGCAGATGTTTTTTTTTTTTTTTTTTGTTTTAAACTGCTGTAACCTTCAGAAATTTGTTATCTTTCTTTGTGCTACCATCATTCCTGTTCTCTTTGATCACTGTTTTCCACAAAAATAAAGGGTTTAAGTCCCTTGGTTATTTTGGTAACTGTTCTGCTAGCATGATATAGCTACAACTAAAACTCCTTCAAATTTGAAGTTTAATGTAATGAAGATTATTCCTGAAAAAAAAAAAAATCAAGTGTTCCTAAATTGTTCTCCAATTTTGATCTTCATTGTGCATGTCAAATGTATTTTTTATTACCTGCTTTCTAGCGCTAATCTCTTCTCCCCCTAATATTTACAACTGACTAATTTGCAGACAAACAGGTTTCTTAAAGACTCTCGTCTTGATGACGTATTTTGCATGTGCCTTTGTGTCACGCAATGCTACGTCACATGACCTTAACCTGCCTATAAATAGGCCTTTACAATTAATGTTCAGACTCGGGTGCATCTGAAGCGCAATTCCCCATCACGGCAGTTAATTCCCTTTGAAAGGGAACTTGGTACGTGTCATTACATGACCTGAGGGAGCAAACGGTGTCATCACAGCACCACTTACTGGTCCAGAGATTTTAAAATGACTATTTTATGGGTAACACGTCAAGAATTTGGCAAGATGCCAAAAAAGGATGTCATTGTACCACATTCCGACTGTATCATAAGTGTTTTTACTTTTGTTTTGGACCTTTTTTAAACCCATCCTCAGTGTTGTCCACAAATATTTCCCTTTGTGCCCTTATTGGGCTTGACCCTGTAATTGCTGCTTGCAGCTATAAAATACAGAATTTAACGAATGCAGCTGTGTGTCAAAACTTTATATGGTTCGTCATTACCATATGGTGACCACCTAGTGGTCAGAAATTACTAAACAAAATTACTAAAATGCATTAACGTTATTTATATTGAAAATCTACTTTTTTAAACTTAAGTGAAAGTGACATGTTTTTGTCAGTTATTGTTACCCATAACTGAAATGTGACCTCTGCATTTAACCATCACTGGTGAGGAGTGAACACACACTGCAAGTCATGAACACACATACACTGGAGCAGTGGGCAGCTATCACTGCAGCACCCGGGGAGCAATCGGAGGTTTGGTGTCTTGCTAAAGGTCACTTCAGTTACTACCTGCCGGTGCTGGAATCGAACCAGCAACCTACTGATTACAAGCCAGACTCATCTAGAGACATTTATGTTGATCTTTAGACGCTTATGACACATGACTGAAATAACATTTTGCCATGCAATTTCTTTCTTTAGATTTTATGGCTTATGTGCAGTCGTGCAATACCAAATTTGTACTAGTTAATACTTCCTTTGCGCGGTTTTGAATTATATTGAAAACCTACTTTTTTAAACTCCTCCCAATGCGTTTGTCTGATTTGCCCAGAGACCTTTTTAAAGAAAAGATGAACAGATGACGGAAGTGTATTGTGATCTGAAAATTCAGGAATTCTGGCAGAAGGATCAGGGGAATTCCATAAGCAGATGAGCCTCATAGTGCTGTGCCTTACAAAAGAGGAGGTTATGTGGAAGACATCCTGAAAGTAGAAACAGTTTAACAGTGCAACATAAAGCAAACGCAATACTGTGAACGTCACTATGTAGTTTCTCTATTTTTATCAAACTATCTTTGTTTTTATCAGGCTTTCAATTCAATGAAAGGAGGCGAGCAACGACATAAGGAAAAGAATAAACACATAAAAATAGCCCCGCCCCTTTCAAAAGTTCAAAATGAACCCAAAATAGAGGCATGCAAGCTTAGAAATGAATATTATAATATTTAAAAAGTATATATATGGAAACTATAATGATTTGCAGTAACCATTTTATAAAAGCAACCAGCCCCGTGAAGCAGTGAATTTTGCTGTTTTTTGCTTTAATAAATTGTGACCTACATACTATTTCATTTACAAAACAAATGGATCGGAAATTTAAGGGTAACACTGGTAATAAAAAAAGATAAAGCTGATTAAAGACATGTTGACAGGCTGATATTTCCACATAATATAAAACAAACTGACAATCTCAAACCTCATCGGCCCCATCAGCGGCTGAAACCTCAGACTGCGGCGTGTTCCTGTTTGTTAGTGACGCGTGAATGTGTCTCTTCTGTGATTGGTGGAATAAGTTGAGGGCGTGGATGAGGAGTTGACGCGCTCTGTTGAGCTGCTGTCAGTGTGATAGAGGCGTCAGTGCACGAGCGCAGAGAGGAAGCGCTGGACTGCTGTTTGCTGGAGCAACATTTGTTGTTTTCATAATGGCTGTAACGACTGTTTTGTGTATGGTGGCTTTTCTCGGGGCTTTTGTCACCGTTCAAAGCGGTAAGATTGCTTGACAAAATCTTCGTTTTCAGAAACTGAAAGTAAAACATGTCGTGTTACATTTAATTGTTTGTCTATGCTAAAAACCGTATTTTTAATCAAATAAGTCCTCCTATCAAGTCTTTGAAATAAGTTTCTGTCACGGAAAATTGAGTGTTTTGGCTGTTTGTTAGGATGTGTCGAGTCCTCCGGGCGAGTCAGTAAAATGGCGCCTGATAAACAGCCACAGAAATAGTTTCGTTTTAGAAACCTGTAAAACCAGCGCAAGACAGACAGTCGCTGAGTGACACCAAAGGTCGCTGCCATTATTACTTAAGATGTGTGTTTAACGCTCATCTTCATACTACATAAGTTGGTTTTAAGAGCCAATTCACTGCTTTTGGGACCGACATCTTTTAGTTTAATCCTGTTAGTGTTTCTGATAGTTTAACTGAAATGTGTTCCTGATCTGTTTTGTGTCATTCATTTTGTGTCAAATTCTAATAACAATCATGTCGTCATTTCTTTATGGTTTTTATAGGAGGTACTTGACCAAATTTTCTTATAAAATTCTGATAAGTGTTTTTTTGGTAATTAGCCACTTTTATTGAACACAGAGGGCACGAGACAATAATATGGAAATGAATATATTAAGTCAGTGGTTCTCAGACTTTTTACACCAAGTATTACCTCAGAAAAAGTTTGGATCTCCAAGTACAACCATAATGAGCAACATTAATGATTCTGCTACAGCTATGCACAGTTCAGAAACGAGGCAGTTTTATCCTAATAAGAATATTTATTATTGTCGGACACTTTAAACATTGTAAATACAGTTTGAACATTAAACTCAGATGTAAAGTAAAAATGTACAGTACTTGATCAAAAAATTAACAGACTATATATGTGTAGCTGCGAGTAACAATAAGAGCTGTAACAATTCTACTTGTGTCAATGGAAGCCTTTTATATTTAATTCAGTGATTCCTCTGTGTTCCACTAGAGGGAGCTCGCGCACCACTCACAATCACTGTATTTAGTGAAACTGGGAAAATGAAATGAAGTTCAAGGTTAACATAAAATGACAGAATAAGGTGAAATCATTCCTGCAGTTTGTAGTTCAAAGCAATAGTATTTCTTGTGTTGTCAGTTTTTCTAGAAAAAAATATTTTTGTAACTGTGTGGAATGTAGAATGTAAGTGAGGAAAGCATTTACAACACAATTTAGTTGGAGCAGGTTAAATTAACGTACTATAGTATTTTTAAACTAAATTTTATTACATTTGCCAAACTAATTTTTCTTGTGTCACCTTTGGGCATTAGAGCCGATTCTACCAGGAGTGTAGCATTATCTAAGGCTAGGTCTATGGGAGCAATTTGTGGCACGCAATACTATGTCACATGACCTTGAACTTGCCTATAAATAGGCTTGTTTTTATACATGTCTGTGTAAATATGCAATTTAGAATGTGACGTCATCTGATGAGATTTAGCGACTTTTCAAGCAGACTAGCTACTTTCCATATAAAATAGTTGGCAACACTGCTAGAGAGGTTTTATAGCAAGTGTGGTCAATCTTACACCTGGGCAACCGGTGTCCTGCAAATTTAGCTCCATCAAACACACCTGAACCAACTTTTTGAGGTCTTACTACACAGATTAGAATCTTTCAGGCAGGTGTGTTGAGGAAAGATGGAGCTAAACTTTGCAAGGCACTGATCCCTGGTTTATAGAGAGTATATGTCTGTATAAACTAAAATCTATAATAATAGCAACCTTTCAAGCATGAAGTAATTTCATGAAGATCTAAAGGAATTGCTTTCTTGTAACATTTTCATATTCATATTTCTTACATTGCAGAAAAACATTCTCTGTACTACATATACACAGCTTTATCTAAACCTGTGAATCTACCCGGCATCTATGAGTTCAATGCTATGGGTCTGTTGAATGACAGACAGATAGATTACTATAATAACAAGGAACAGAAAAAGATTCCTAAACAGGAGTGGATGAGGGAGAAAATGCCACCGGATTACTGGGAAAAAGGCACTCAGTCACGCAAGAGCAAAGAACAGTGGTTTAATGTGAACGTCAACATTCTGATGGAGCGAATGAGACACAATAATTCAGGTGAGGAAGTTTATTACAGATTAGCATGCATGTACATTTAATTATAAATGTTATTTCTGTTATTAAAAACATTTTGTCTCTATTTTAGATGTTCATGTTCTTCAGTGGAGACATGGTTGTGAAATCGAGAAACAGGAAAATCAAATATCATTTTTTAGAGGCATCGATGAGTACAGCTATGATGGCCAAAACTTTCTTTCTTTTGATGATAAGGTTTCACAGTGGGTGGCCCCAGTTGACGCAGCTCTTTCAACCAAGAGAAAATGGGATAACGTGCCCATCCTAAACCAGTACACCAAGGGCTACCTGGAGAAAGAGTGTGTGGATTGGCTCAACAAATTCAGAGAATATGGGGACGAGGAGCTCAGAAAAGGCTGTAAGTAAATGTATTGAAATGAATGTGATGTTTTATACACCTTTTATAATGCACAAATTGATGAACCAATTACTATGTTTTCAGCACCACCAGACGTGCATATATTTGCAAGTAAATCTGTCAAAGACAAAACCAAGCTGACACTCACCTGTCTGGCCACTGGCTTCTACCCCAAGGATGTGAAGATGGTCATTAGAAAGTATCGCACACCCCTGCCTGATAATGAAGTGCTATCCACAGGAATCAGACCAAACCATGATGGAACATACCAGCTGAGGAAGAGTGTGGAGATCAGTGAGGCTGTAGCAGATTATGATTGTTTTGTGGACCACGCAACCCTTAGCGGACCAATAATCACTAAATGGGGTAATTAGATCAGTTATACTTTGGAATGAAATGTATGCAAACCTGATTTTTTAGTTTTGATTCAGTTATTTTAATTCAGTTATTTTAAACACTTATCTTTTGTCTTTGTGTAGATGCCAAAGTGCCTCCACCAACTTGCAAAGACACCAACTGTGACAAAAATCTTGCTATAGGTGTTATAATTGGAATAGTGATTGGGGTTGTGTTAGTGGGTGCAGTTGTTGGTGCAGTAGCTTACATGTTAAAGAAGAAGAGGCTTCTTGGTAAGTAGTGACTGATATACACATACTCTTTATTCTTTTGGTCTTGTCGTATGGCACTTTCTTTAAGCCCCATGGGGCATTTTTGAGAAGATTTATCAGAAATCCTTTTGCATTTTACAGAAAAAAAACAATGTGGGTTTGAAGCATTAAAAGGTTAAAATTTCATTCAGTTATTTTATCTCTCCTCCACCCTTTAGTTTTCAAGTCAAAGAACCAGAATAAACCTGATGTTCTTCTGGAAAAAGGTATCAGCTGTGTCAAGTTCAAATGCTTAATTTATCATATACTGTCGGTTGTGTATTGAATTTTATTTATATAGCACTTAACACAGGGGGGTATAGTACTGTACTGTTTCCACAAATAAACACTCTACATGTTTTCTGTATGTGAAGCAGATCAGAGGAACGCTAATGAAACATCACCCAACAATGCAGCTAATGCTGGAGAAAATGCAGCTATGCTGAAGATAGAAATGCCAGATATCAGTGGCACTAATTCTCTGGAGAGTGTCAGCCAACCTGGTAAATATGTTTTAGCCCTTGATTTGCCCAAAATGAATTTAGATGTACAGTTAGCTTGTTTATGTCAGTTTTGCATATTGCTGTCAAAGTTGAACTGTAAAACTGAAAGTGTGATTAATATATATATATATATATGAGTAAATAGTCAAGAAACTGTTGTAAAGAAGTGAAGAAACTGACCTTCATTGCTGCTTTATTTCTTGTCTAGGTAAAGGAAGTGATGATGATGTCTCAAGAGAAGAAAAGCAGTGTGACTCTGGTGAACATGCCTCTTTTTCATTTATAGCTCCTACTTTTAATGATGCACCAAAATGAACATTTTTGGCTGAAACTAAAAACCAAACTTCTGAACATACTGGGCCGAAAAACAAAATTAAATGTAATCATTTTTAAAATCACACACTCACAGTGCTGATATAACAAATTTCAATTATATGTGAGCAGTCTTGATCCTGGGTTGCATTTGCATGTCAGAGTTCTCTTCCATTGCCCTATTTGTTGTCCTTAACAAAAAGAAAGTAACTATTTCTGCTCAACTACTTCTGGCCAAATTCACTGCATCTCTTTTTGAATGTTATTTTACACACGTTAATGTCTTTTTGACATTTACCCATTTCTCAAACAGGACAAGGGAGCAGTGCGAGTTCTCAGGAGGAGATGAATAAGTCTGGTAACTGTATTTTAAATCTCTCAAAACCTTTCCTTACAGGTTTTCTCTACAGGTAAGGGGTCGAGAGGATAAATATCAGAAAGACATGCATTCACTTTAACATTTACTAAAATAATGTACCTGCTGTACTCATGTTTATTTACAGTTCATTTAAGGGTTTTTGTGTCTGCATCATAAATAAAAGCAAAATACGCTGAGGAAAAAAAGGATTATTGATTATGATATTATTATGAACTGTTGGTAGTTTAAAACAAGATATTTGTGTCTGTTTCAGGATGAGTGCTAACAGACTGAACATAAGTGCAGTGAACTGCAGCATCAATAGTCCAGCAGATCAACCCCTGATACAAAGAAACAGCATCATTGAAGATTTAGAATGCATCATTTCTCATTTGTTTGGAAATCATTATATTTTATGGTTTGTTATCTAAATAGCAGTCCAAACTAATCTGAATTTCCCAAAAATGGTGTCATGGGGCTTTAACTGAGGCTTCATCTAATGACATTAATATTAGTTAATATGTTGATTCATTTCTGTTCATAACATGTTTTTCTTTTGCTTGCATTAGTTGGATGTGGGATGCATTTATTTAGTTGGACTAGTCTTTCCAGAATACATTTTTGTTTGCCAAAAATATTTGTAAGATAAATTTGAGCTGTACGTATTGTTTTAAGGATTGTTTTATTGTTAATTGTTTTAATAACCTTTTAGTCAAAGGTTCTTAAAAGAACCATTTCTTTATTATTTCATAATCTGTAAAACTTTTCACCACAAAGAATCTTTTATAGAAAAACTGCTTTTTTTGAAGATGGTAAAGGTTCTTCATGAAACCATACAGCCCAACAAATCCTTTTAGGAACCTTATTTTTAGGAATGTATATTTAAAACTTAAGAAAATTAAATAAATGTATATGTTTGTTAATAAACTACTATTGTCCATCACTAACATCCCTTTTACTTTTAAATTCTGGTAAAAAAATATTAGTATTAAACATATTAATCTGTGAATGTAAATAACTGGGAAACACACCAGATGTTTGTCAATAGCGCTTTGAAACATGCATTAGGTGTTAAAAAAACATAAAGGTATGCTTTAGGATTCTTGGAAGATAGTTTGGATATACTGTTGAACCTCTTTTTTAAAAATAAAGGATTCTGATGAGTGAATTTATAGTGGTGAATATGAAACTTTGCAAGAAATAATAATAGGTTGATAATAAAATATTTATTACTTTGATCTTTTTTATATTACAGAAGCCAAACAGTACATTCTTGAAAAGCAAAGAGAAACCCTGGAGCACATTGCAATTGATAACAGAGAATTCAGTCTAAAATAGCTGCGTGAGGACAATCCCAAAAGACACGCAGATCAGTTTCATGATAGCTGCGTGAGGACAATCCCAAAAGACACGCAGATCAGTTTCATGATAGCTGCGTGAGGACAATCCCAAACGACACGCAGATCAGTTTCATGATAGCTGCGTGAGGACAATCCCAAACGACACGCAGATCAGTTTCATGATAGCTGCGTGAGGACAATCCCAAA
>JAZGTK010013712.1:0-14158 GCA_036877625.1 Ambastaia sidthimunki | reverse complement strand
ACATACAGGCAGTCATCACCCCATCATCGCTGCTGAGTCATTATCAAGCATACATTTAGAGCGGAAATGAATTATGATGTCAAAAATAGAGGCAAGCAAGGTACTTTTGCAGTAGACATGAGAGAACTCCATCCTGTTTGTGATGGTGTCAGTGTGGTAATGGAATGCATTTAATCATCTTTATCTTTAAAAGGCAGTGATTTCCAACTCATTGAGTGTTTACATTCATTGTGTGTGTGTGTGTGTGTGTGTGCGTGCATGCGTGTGTGTGTGTGTGTGACAAAAACAGCTCTAATTCCTACAGTTTCCCTAGACACACCCTGGTAAGTTCACATGAAATGAAGAAATTAGCATATGATTTTGTCTTGCATTATTTCTAACACAACTATCATGTCCTTATTTGCAAACAAGGTTAGGCAACAATTTTAGATGTAAAAAAGAGGAAAAACACCAGCTGATAGCTTCTGCATTTTTAAACCACAAACTACAGCAATGTATTCCCATATATGGATTCGTATTAATTCATAGCCCCTAGGTACAAAATTGCTAAGAACATTTTTCTCCATCCTCTTCATTATTGCTGTCACCTTCCTGTATCTTTCTTAAGAGGTTTACAGTAACATACAGGAATGTTGTGCAATAATGCTGCGTGCCTGCCACTTTTTTGTTTTTCAAACACGGTAAAGTAATTGTACCCAAACAACTTAATAGTTTTGGCAATTACTATCTCTATTCAATTAGTTCACAATGTAAAAGATAAATAATTCACACAAAATATATGAAACAAAAAAATCATTCCAATGTAATGTCTTTAATAATATATACATTTACATTATTTAATTGCTTATTTATACTGTATGTATTAGCTACTTCTGATAAAATTGTTTCCCCACACACATCCCTAATTGGCTAATCCATTGGCTTTGTGTGCCTGTATGTCTTCAAAATTACTTTTGAAATTGTATTTTTAAGGTTTACTGTTCCACATAAACAATTTAACACTTACATGTGAGGAAAAGGTGTTTAAACTTTAATATAAAGCTATGTTTAAATATTTAAGCCAACATATATCTTGCAACACACTAGATACAACACAACAATCTGTGTTGTCATCTTAAGTGTCTTCAAACTTAATGTAAGGTTGCTGGAAAGCCCCTACTTTTCTTGAATGAGTAACAAAATCTTCAGTGGGCATGTTTTTAGTGGGAGTGTGGTGGTGGGGGGGGTCAGTGACTAACCCTTTTCGGACACATAAATACCGTCTTCAGGGCACAGGAGAAGACAGACAAATCAAGAGGAGAAGAGACAACAAGATTGCATGAACTTCACTTCTGACTTTATCTGATTTTTTACAAGAGCTTCTCTGGAAGACATCTCTAGAAGACTGATTCTTTTCTTAAGTTCACTTTGATTTGTGACTTGAAGGTCTAAACATGGGACTTGGAGTCCTGGCATTTCTGGTTCTTGGAACCATGTCATTGAAAGCGTGGTGTGTGCCAGTCAAATCTGTGTCTGTGAAGTTTCCAGGAGATGTGATTAAGAACATGACGGATATTGAGCTGGCAGATGTGAGTATTCCAAGTTTTATTCCATGATTAAGTTACAAGAAAACTATTCATTTTACTTCTTTCAATGTGTTTTTATACTTCTTTCAATTTGTTTTTTTTGTTTTTTTTGGAATACAATGTACACCAGTCAGTGATTCTTTATAAATTCTCTTTTTTACTTATATGTTTGTCTCCAGAATTACCTGAAGCGTTATGGTTACATAGATGTTCTGCAGAAGAGTGGACTGCAGGCAGTTGTGTCCACTTCTAAAGCTCTGAAGACGCTCCAGAACAAACTCGGGCTGGAAGAGACAGGAATTCTTGACCAACCCACGATTAAAGCTATGAAGCAACCTCGCTGTGGGGTCCCAGATATCCGCAACTATCAGACCTTCACAGGGGACCTTAAATGGGATCACAATGATATTACATACAGGTACGATATTAAATATAACATTTGAAAATCCTTAAAATCAAAAATATTATGTAATATGACTGATTCAGCCTATCTGTATTACTAATTAAATCAGATTACACCAACGGAAGTCATTTCAGGTTACCACTTGTAATAATACACTGCACTGCTCTGATCCGTAGGATTTTGAACTATTCTCCGGACATGGAATCCTCTTTGACTGATGACGCCTTTGCTAGAGCTTTCAAGGTGTGGAGTGACGTCACCCCTCTGACGTTTACACGACTCTATGAGGGCACTGCTGACATCATGATCTCCTTTGGAAAAGCAGGTGAGTTGGGTTTTTTTTTGGGATTTTCCAATCTAGCCGGTAAATCGATTTTGAGGACATTCATGATTGGGAGGAAAATCCCGTTCGAAAGCAGATCTCAGAAATAGGATTTGTTACATTAGAGCTTCATAAGTGTGCAGCGATATATGAATGTCCACGCGCTTTTAGTTGATTTAGGTCAGTACAACTAACGCTGTGAAAATGTACTTCGCAAATAAGCAGCGCAAATTCAAGCCTTGCGCAATGCATTTACTAATGCAAAATACTTTACGCGATGCATTGGTCAGATAAAGACAGCATCTGTGCAGCTACAGGGAACGTGCTCAGAACCTTGACTAACATTCTTTAACCGTTCTCTTTAAAGTTTAATAGTTATCAACAACGTTCTTGCTGTAACGTTAGTAGAACGTTTTAACGTTATATATCTTTAATCAAAAACGTTATTCTTAAGTCTTTACAGAATAAAAAATGTTCGAATGACGTTCTTATAACAAGAAATAACGTTAATTGGATGAGTTGCTTGAATGTGGTGCTGTTTTTGGTTTAGATCACGGTGATCCATATCCCTTTGATGGCAAAGATGGACTGCTGGCTCATGCCTACCCTCCTGGTGAAGGAATGCAAGGGGATGCCCATTTTGATGATGATGAATATTGGACCCTTGGATCTGGACCAGGTAAGAGTGATTATTAATTCCTCTCTAATTTAAAGTAAGCAAGCTGTGCTGGCCTCTGTGATACCTGAATTCAATGCTTTTATTTATTTTTTTAGCCATCTGTAGCAATGTAAAGCGTACCAATGGCTCCCTCTACAGTTTTGTGTGAATATTGAGCATGTCTTGAGATTAATGGTGTAAAGTCAGTGACATTTATCTGTCCCCTTCAGCAATTAAGACTCGCTATGGTAACGCAGAGGGTGCCATGTGCCATTTCCCCTTCGAGTTTGAAGGAAAGTCCTACACCTCCTGCACCACTGAGGGGCGAACAGATGGGCTCCCCTGGTGCTCCACCACTGCAGACTATGACAAAGACAAGAAATTTGGCTTCTGTCCCAGTGAGCGTAAGTGTTTCAAATGATTATTATGAAGCTTATTTCCTATTTTAGTGAAATTAATGTCAGAAAACCTAAAGAAACACAACAAAGCTTTAATCTAATGGGCATGTCTAACATTCTGTCTCTGGTTCTCCACAGTTCTTTTCACATATGGTGGCAACAGCGATGAGGCACCATGTGTCTTCCCCTTTGTGTTTGATGGGGAAAAATATGACTCATGCACCACAGAGGGGCGAACTGATGGGTATCGCTGGTGTGCCACCACAGCTAATTTTGACACTGACAAGAAATTCGGATTCTGCCCTAACAGAGGTGAGCAGCTCTCATGCAGGATAAAATCTTTCATCAAAGAAACGCTGATGGAATTTTATTTGCAAATACTGAGGAATAAAAACATGTTCCTCTGCTCTAAAAAGTTTATAAAACGTTTCTTTTTCCACCTCACAGATACAGCGGTGATTGGTGGAAATTCTGAGGGAGAACCATGTAAGTTTCCTTTCACCTTTTTGGGAAAAACGTACACTTCCTGTACCAGTGAGGGCCGCAGCGATGGAAAACTCTGGTGTGGAACTACCAGCAACTATGACAAGGATAAAAAATGGGGATTTTGCCCTGATAGGGGTGAGTGTTTTGATTCTCACCTTCAGACACTGTATATATGTACATGTGAGACTTTAGTAAACCTTCCTGACCAAATGATACTGCTTTCCTCTTATAGGATACAGTTTGTTCCTGGTGGCTGCCCATGAGTTTGGACACGCACTTGGTCTGGACCACTCCGACATTAAAGACGCTCTGATGTTCCCCATGTACAAATATGTAGAGGATTTCTCTCTTAACAGTGATGATATTAAGGGCATTCAGTATTTATACGGTACATATTCTATCATACAAACCACCATTTACTGAATAATATGTAATATTTTCGACCTTGAAACTGAAATATCCCATTCAATTCCTGCTTTATAGCTGTTTATATTGTGGTTCCCTTTCAGGACCCAGAAGAGGCCCTATTCCCACTCCTCCAAAACCCAAGACAACCACTTCTCCACCAACCGTCCCAACTAAACCCACCCCAAGTGAGACCACTGTCTCCACCACAACACGTGTAGTCCCTTCACAGGATGCCTGTCAGATCACGGAATTTGACAGCATCACTGAAATCCAAAAGGAGCTTCACTTCTTCAAAGACGGGTATGAGCCAACATTCTACTAATTCGAATAAAATGAAAAAAATGCTATGAGAAGGCCTTTATATAAAAAAACAAACAAAATAATTAAACGTACTTGTTTTGTAAATATTCTATAAGCAAGGTTCATAAATAGAATTCTGTCTCACAACAAAGGCACTACTGGAAGATCTCCAAAACTGGAGAACGCAAAGGACCATTCTTGATATCTGAGAGATGGCCTGCCCTGCCAGCTGTCATCAATACTGCTTTTGAGGACCAGCTCACTAAAAAGCTTTACTTCTTTGCAGGTACTTACATTACCAGGTTGAGACATTCATTGTTATAATTTATATGTTAAAATTCAGACCTATAACTGTGCTTTTTCCAACTCTGTTTTCACACAGACAAGCAGTTCTGGGTATATACCGGAAAGGAAGTGTTTGGACCACGTAAAATTGAGAAACTCGGCCTACCGGCCGATCTAGAAAAAGTGGATGGAGCCGTGCAGAGAGGAAAAGGCAAGGTGCTCCTCTTCAGTGGTGAGAACTTCTGGAGGTGAGCAAACTTCAACTCTGACCTGCAAAAGCTCATAAAATCATGAAAAACTTCCAAAGTCAATATTCCTAAATCCTAAAATTTTTTTGATGTGTCCTGTTTTTTAAAGCATTGTTTTTCCATATGTCACAGATTGGATGTGAAGTCTCAGCTGATAGATACAGGATACCCTCGAGTCACTGACTCAGTTTTTGGTGGAGTTCCCAATGATTCTCATGATGTGTTTCATTACGATGGTAAGTGTGCTAAGGCCATAATAACATATAAAACCAAATATATATTCCAAAATAACATACATTCCATCATACACACACTATAAAACAACATGCTTCCTCTATCTGGCCATTCAGTTTTAATAATTGTATATAATTATTTAAATCATTTTAACTCTTATCAACTACCCTTATTAATCTTTTCATTGTTTAATCACATTCCAGCAACTTAACTTTGTTTCTTGTATACATTGCAGGATTTTTTTACTTTTGCCGGCAAACTTTCTACTGGAGAATGAACAGCAGAAGGCAGGTTGACCGTGTTGGATATGTCAAGTATGATCTTCTGAAATGCTAAGATTTGCAGTTTCGACATCCTAACCTGTTGACAGAGCCCTTTAATAGGGAAGACATTTATTTTCAGTGTAAAATGTAGTGACGCAGATAGAATGTATTAAATTTAAAGTCCCTGTTATGGGGATTTTGACTTTAACTGTTAGAGAAGAACAGTTTTAACACTGAAAGTATTATAGGCACATGAAACAGGATGTAAGTCATATTTGTATGTCAGCTTGAAGATGGTCTTCAGTTTATTCAGCTTACTATATAACTGCTTTAGTTATGATGTTTCTTAGCAGAACTTTAAAGAAACTATAATCCTGTTTGCCTATATAAAACTATGAGGAAATGGCAGCCTAACCCTAGGAATAACTTTGTGTTTGTTAACATCTTAACGGAGTCAACAACATTGTGGCATAAACGCACATTTAGTCATTGGCCAGACAACGCATCCATTCTCAGCTCTGACCCCAATCAAATGTTTTCCAATGCAAAGGATTATTTTATTATTAAATTATTTTTAGCCTTGGAGCTAATATCGAGATGTTATTAAACCCAGATTTTGGCGTATTGTGAAAATCATTTGCCTGGTGTAAATGAAAATATTAATATTATTAATTTAATGTTCATATTTCCTTATTTATGTTTTTGTTTGTTGCATTGTTTATGTTTACTCAATAAATTTGTAAACAAGACCATTAAGTCATTGTGCAACTGCTGTTTTATTAGAACATGACACAGAAAAGTAGTTGGTAATACTGCGAATTTTGACAAAGGCATTACATAATGACAATACTAATATAATTGATGTAAGATCAACAGAACCTATTATAACTTAACCGTAGTTAATTAACTATAACGTACAGTTATGTAAATAGCGAAATATATATCTAGAATACAGATTTAACACTTCTAAATCATAAACACTAAGTCACCGACACACCGATTACACTATACAGAGTATAATCAGGTATTTGTGTAGATTTTAAAAGGATTTTAAATGTTAAAACACAAAAAAAATTTTCCCAGAAAGAAATTCTCGCCCATATTAATCCGCGAGTAATCGAGTGGTCTCATCCTCTCAGTGCAATAGTCCTTCGTTTCACAACATTCTTTCACAAAACACAGAAACAAGATTTGATCAGGGTTTATATAACTAATACATAAACTTAAGAATAATCGACATATATCATATACCAAACCGGCCATTTCCCCACACTCGTCTTTTCTCTACGACGGATAAATGAGTTCCGGCCAGCTTTGAGGACAGGAAGCGAGGAGACGCTGATGGCGCCCGACTAGAAACAGTAGCAGCTAATCGCTTTCAAAGATCTATTTTATTTCGCTTTTTTCACGAACGGGAGGAGTAAACAGGTCGTCCAAACACGGTAGGAAAAATTTCCCAACTCTGAATTTTGTTGGTAAAATGTTTTAATTACAGTCATTTGAATCGTGGTCAAGAGAAAAACATTCGGGCATACTGGCTGCTCCTTGCTCGCGTAGGCCCTCGAGGTCCCCGAGCGGTTCTTCATATCGCCTGAGCGGAAAAAAAGTCAGAGCGGCTGGATAGAAAATGGCGCTGCTCGAGCAGGCAGGAGGAAGGGCAGCACAAACACGCATAATACAGAGGTTCAATGGCAAAGAATAGACGCCTAGTCCGTGCGAGTGTACCTGTGTTAATAATATAGAAAACACTGATGTGTTATGTCCTTTAAACTGTTAGAAAGTGTGTTTGATGGTGATTATTTTGTGATTATTTTTTTTAAACACCAAAGCCTTCTACAGGCTGTTGTCCTTGAGAAGTTTAAGACGTGAGAAAGACGTAAAGCCCCGATCCTAACTAAATGATTGTAGGTTAGCATAGACAATTAGTGGGTATGTGTAAGTGAAATGAAGTTTTGATTAAGCATATCAGTTTCAAAAGTAGAAATATCGCCCATTTTGGTAGGTCTTCAGTTTTTGCAGTCGATGTTAAGTGCTTGGAACGACGCAGAAATTTCCCATCACAAGTCAGCCATTTCTCTGCGTACAGTATGCACAAGCACGCCAAAACGTGAATACAACGTTTTAACAGGCTGTTTTCCCACTGAGTGGACCACTTGTGAAGTGGTCAGCAGTGAATTTTTTTTTTTGCTCCACTAAGGACAGTTTCCTTTTTCAGATCACAAAACATGATCTCAGTGAAAAGAAATGAGGGGGGCTAGACGGGACTAATTTTACATTTATTCCAACCCGCAGATGACCCCAATGCAACAGGGTGAACATAAACTGTTGATTATCAAGCCACGTCACAAGAAAAGTACAAATGAGTTGAACCTGATTGTCTTAAGCAACTTGCATTTTAGACCACACTAAATAAATCTTAGTTAATCTCTATTTAATGGTGTCAGCAACTGTACTGTAAACTATAGCCAGATGTGTTAACTTAGCAGTAAATGCAGTGTGCAATCTAGTACACTATTATTGAGTCATACGGACCATTTCCCATAGTGCAAACATGGATTCTGAGGAGATGGAGGTTGAGAGCAGCAGCGATGTGGGGCATTCTGGGATGGAGGAGCCATCAGAAAGTGGGATGGGTATGGAGTCTTCAGAAGCCATGTCTGCTGATAGCAGTGATGCGGCTACAACTCCTGCTCCAGCCCCAGAATCAGACTGTCATGTGGGACAGAGCTCTGAGGGACTTGTGGTAAGATAAACAATATACATATAACAAGCTCTATACAATAATGTATGCATCTAGTTTTTTCATATCAAGGTGTGTTGTAGGTTTTTATCCCAGAGACAAGTTCTAGTACAGATGTGAGAAGAGTTCACCTACCAGACTCATCCTCCGTTGCCCAATCAACCAGCGTGTCTAGCGTCTCCACGGTGACACAATCAGTCCTGGTGTCGGAGTCTGTCCAGGTGCTGGTGCACTCCAGTGCTGTATCTGAGGGAGGAATGATGGTTTCTGATTCCACTGCCTCCACCTCCTCAGATCTTGGCTCAGCCATTGACAAGATCATTGAATCCACTATTGGACCAGACATTATGAATGGTAAACAATCTTGTTGTAAGAAACCTTATTTTACCAGAGTCAGTCAATGCTAGTCACTGTTGTCTTTGTTTATTTCATACACACTTCAAATAATGTATGTGTGTATGTATGTATATATATGTATATATGTATGTATCTGTCTCCTTAACAGGATGTATTGCTGTTACAAGTGCAGAGGATGGTAGTGCAGAGACCACACAGTATCTGATACTTCAAGGACCTGATGATGGTGAGAGCCCATAAACTGTACATATATGTTAAAGGGATACAAACAAAAATATAAGTTCTGTTAGCATATACTTACATTTATATTATCTGAAACCTGTATGTGTTCCTCTGTGAGGCACAATGCTATTAAGTTTTCTTCTAATATTTTTTTCTGTTTACTGTGTGTAGGAGCTCCTATGGTAGCTCAAATGCCTTCCTCTGCGCTTTCAAGTCGCATTGCTATTGAAACCTTAGCTGATGGGCCCACCTCCACCTGCCTGGATCAAGCTGATCTATCAGAGAACCCACAGGGCAGTGTGGAACCCGATCAGCCTGGACACTCTGGTTACCGTGATCATGAAGACGGCAGCAGCAGCCGTCCGGACCAGCCCCAGCGCTCCCAGTACATGGAGTGCAATGGAAGAGATGATCCAGACCAGACCAGAGAGGCTCGATATGTCGAATGCTCAGGAGCAGAACCGGACCAGACCCCACGTCATTCCGAGGTCGCAGAGTACAATGTGGCTGAGTGCAGCGGGACAAGTGCTAGCCCACAGAGATGCACGTTTAGGTCCTCCCGCTACGTTGTGGAGTGCAGTGACCAGTATTTGGAATGCACCGAGGAGGGGTCTGAGCAACCACAGCATTCCCGTTACATCGACAGCAGCATGGATGACCGGGAGCACGTCTCTGCCTCGGAGCAAGAGGGCAGTGTGGTGGAGGAGCCCCAGCATTCCTACATGCTGCAGGAATCACTGTATGCAGACGAAGGCGCTGTTCAGCATTCCCTGGCTGACACGGTGGGATCCCAGCTCGCAGATCAGATGGACTGCAGCGACGGCTTACCTGGCCCGTACATAAGTAGCAGTGGGACCTATTCCACCCATCCAGAACCTGAGGTGGCAGAGTCTGGGGTGGTGGATGAGTCAGGGCAAAGAACCCCAAACATGGCAGAGCTGGAGGAAATGATGGAGGTGGTGATCGTACAGCAGTTCAAGTGTAAGATGTGCCCATATAAAAGCGTCTCCAAGGATACGCTTATCAACCACATGAGAGACAGACATTTTAAACCAGCAGGTAACCTAAAAACATTTGCTTTTTATGTTTTAGATAAACAGTTCACCAAAAATGACACCGGTTGCTCTGTGCTGTATGTTTATACCTCAGACTGTGTTATTTCAAACGCAGGTACTCAGTCCCTGAAGAAGCGTGGACGGGGTCGTCCGCGAAAATCTGAAAGCAAACCAAGACAAGTCGCTGAGGTCAAGAAGGAGGAGCCAGAGGAAGAAGAAGATGACATAGTTGACGCAGGTGCCATTGATGACCCTGAAGGTCAGTGAAGTCAATGCAATTTAGCGCCATTTTTCAAAGTCCATTTGGTTTAATACATTTTTATTTTTACACTTTATTATTTTCAGGTGACAGTGATTATAAGCCAGCAGAGGAAGAGGCCAGGCCCAGATCAGCTTCCAATCATTCCAAACCTCCTCCTACCTGTTCTTCCTCATCCTCCACTACCTCACGAAAACGGCCCCGCAGGATGGTGGGACCACCCCGCAAATTCCTCAATTACTCAGGTCAGTGTTAATAAACCAAGTCACAGAGCTATAATAAAATATTTTTATATTAATAAAGCATTTGAAATTGATTATATATTTTCAATGTTTTTTCAACTGTGTATGTAACAGAGACGCCAGCAGTGTCTCAAACGAACAATGCAGTGGACCCTCAAACCCCTGAGGAGGCAAGTTCATCTGGATTGGAAAATGGAACTTCAACGTCCAATGGGACTGCAGTGGAGCCAGGTGTCAGCCAGTCAGATTCAGAGAACAAAGATCCCTCATCAAATACAGGCTCTGATGATCTTGACTTCTTGCCAAGGAAACGAGGACGTCCTTCTAAACGATTCCTTCAAAAGAAGTACAAAAAGTACATGAATCGCAAGTAAGTGACATCTGTAGCAGTTTTATTGATTATTTAAAACAGCGTACGATTGATTTCTGTCAAAAAACAAGTCTCATTTTGTCAAAAAACAAGTCTCATTTATCTTTCTCTTATTTTAAGTAGGTACTACAGATCCCTCAAGCCTCTTCTAAGGCCTCATAACTGCTGGATCTGTGGTTCTCGCTTCCTGTCACAAGAGGATCTCAGATTCCATGTGGATTCTCATGAGGGAAATGACCCTGAACGATTTAAGTGCCTGCAATGCAGTTACCGCTGCAAGCGATGGTCCTCACTGAAGGTAAAACTCAAAGCCTTTCATCTGTGAATCTTATTACTTGAAGCTGCAATACGTAACTCTTTGGTTAAAAAACAAAAAAAATCTGTTATTGAGCAAATGCATTAAACATCAGCGTTCAAAACTGTCACTATACCTCACCATTTCGCAACAGTAAGTTTATAATTATTTATAATTTAGACTGTCAGATTCAATTTCACAGGAATTGTCGGTTTTACATCATTCGTCTCTGTGGTTATGTCATGTCTGTAAACAGAAGTAAAAAGTCCTGGCTACTAAATTTATGTGTGGGTGCTGAGGATGGTGACGTGTTTATAGCTTGTTTAAACAGCAGTTGCTTAGAATTTAAACGCCCTCCACTTAAAATCTGCAGTCTGTAACTTTTGTAACAGAGATGGCGATAGAGAGATAACAGTTTCATATTGCAGTTTTAAAATTATTGAGTTGTTTTAACCTGGTAAAAATGTTTTTGTCTTTGTTCAATCAGTATTAACCCTTATGCATTTTACTGATAACATATCTAACTTGATTATATGTGTCCTATAGGAGCACATGTTCAACCATGAAGGTACAAAGCCTTATAAGTGTGAGGTGTGTGATTACTCCAGCGTTTATAAGAAGGATGTCATCCGGCACTCGGCAGTCCACAACAAAAACAAGTAAGACTTAAAAGCTAGAGACTTAATAAAAAACAACTTGCTTGTTAGAAATAAATAATAATTTTAAATGGTGTAACAATCACACTTGTATAACTAACCATTCTTGTATCTTTTCCTTCAGGAAAAGAAAGACAGATATGGTAAGATTCCAGCCATGATGTCAACTATTCACAAATTAATTATATTTAAATGAGTCACATGACTCTTTTACTGTCATTGATCTTATGTACACTATATGGCCAAAAGTACATTGACACCCATATGGAAATTCTTATAGCAGTGTTTGGCCACCTAGTGTTTTGAGTTTTGGGGGTAGCTTTTCATGCGGCAACAGCCCTGTGTCGATCCCTCACAGGTTCCCAAAGTGTCTGAGTTTCCTTGCCCCATCTGTGAACGTGTGTACCCCATGCAGAAACGTCTGACACAGCACATGAAAACACACAGCACAGAGAAACCTCACATGTGCGACAAGGTGGGAAAGCTAACGCAAGTTCTTATGTGCAAATGATAGTTCTGATGGATTCATCGGAATATTGGTCACGTTAACTCTGGATTTGCTTTGCAGTGTGGAAAGTCCTTCAAGAAACGGTACACTTTCAAAATGCATCTTCTCACGCATATACAGAACTGCGGCAACAGCCTGTAAGTGAGATGTTAGGTTTCGGGGTTGGTGGGCGGGTCATGATGGTCGCTGCTCATCCAATGAGACTCTCTCTTGTCGTTTTGTCAGGTTTAAGTGTGAATTTTGTGAATACACTTGCAATGACAAGAAACACCTGCTGAATCACCAGCTGTCCCACACCAACGACAAACCTTTCAAATGTGAGGAATGCAAATACTCTACAAGTAAAGAGGACTTCCTGGTGTCCCACATTGCCATTAAACACACTGGTTAGTTCACATTATGATAAAGAATTCCACAATAATAAGCTTTAGGAATGTGACGTTATTGAATGTTTTGGTGTTACTGAGTTACATTTTAGAGCTTGAAGTACTTCATTGTAGTTGCAAAGTCTTACGTTTGGAAACTACAGTGTTAATTTGCAACATAGTAATTCCAGGTTCCCAAAAACTAATCCAAAAAACAAATCACACTGTCCCGCAGAGTTTTAGTACAATTCTGTTTGATTAGGGTTGGGTTGAACTAAATTCTGCACATATGTAACATTGTTTAAAGGGTCGGTGGTAAGAAAGTTTGCTGACCTACCATGTCGCCCCCCCGCTCAGGTGAAAAGCCTTTCTCCTGTGAAATGTGCCACTTCACGACCAGACACAGAAAAAACCTTCGACTACATGTCCAGTGTCGACATCCCGAAACTTTCGAGGAGTGGAGTCAGACGCACCCAGAGGAGCCCATTCGTCGCCGCCAGAGAACCGTTTTCTCCCTGCAGCAAATCGAAGAGCTACGATTGCAGCATGAAACTCAGGGGCTTCAGGGCACAGTGGTGAGTTTGTGTTTGCACACCCTCTTACAGAGTTTAAACCTGTTTATATCTAAATCATCAATATTTACAGACTACACCATTGGCACTCTGTATAAATGCACATATAATGACTATATCATGTTTTGGGTCTTTTTGTTTTGTATTTAAGGTATCAGTGGACCCCATCACTCTCCAAACGATGGAGTCCATGGGAAATACATCTGTATCCCAAGATGCACTGGGAAACACTACCATAATTTACGAGCAAGGTATTCCTTGAGTCTAAATGTAGTCAATGTCCCTTTAAATAAGTTTCCGCTATTGCCGGCCTTCTTTGCAATGCCTCTGGGCAGCTATTACAGTCCTACAAGACCAAGACCTATCTACTTGAATGGGGAAAAACAAATATCTCTAAAATCTCTGGCTAAGTCACAATTAAACAATATATCTGGCCAGCTATTAAACCTGACCTCAGCCATACATAAATTCTGTTTCTTAAGCTCAGATTTCACTATAAAATAACTTTGCCAGATTGCTTCAGTTACTGCGTATGGCGAAGGCTGTCAAGTACCTCACAACTCATTGTACAGTGCCCCTCCCCCAGAGAATGTTACTGTTTGGCAATTGACGATTGGCTCTTTCTATTGGAAGGCAGGACTTCCTTTGATAGACCAACCATATTAGGCGTTGCAGTCTCCTCCCATTTATAGTAATAGAACTGCAGCAGTTTGTTAATTCTAGTATTTATGACTCTAGTATATATTTTGGAACTTGCATAAAATGCAGCATGTATTTATGAATTTCTCCACATATCTTTCGTTTTTACCCTGCAATATTAATATTCTACCCCTGGTGCTAAATATGGTTTTTATCTCCTCTCACAGCCCAGACTGCAGACCTGTCAGCCCAGAATGCCCTGGATCTGCTGCTAAACATGAGTAACGCAAGAGAACTGCAGGTACTGC
>JAZGTK010013710.1:0-14161 GCA_036877625.1 Ambastaia sidthimunki | reverse complement strand
GATCAAACCTGTTTCATTTTGGGACAGATTTGATGTCCTCACACCCAAAAGAGGAAAACACTGTCCGATTGGTATATAGAATAGAAATTGCTTGATGCTGATATGTACTAAATTAAGACATTAGACAAAAGATACTCATGTATGTTTATACATTTATATATACAATACTTAATGTGCATAGTGTTCTTAATATGCATATACATCCTTATTTCACTATTTTTTCTAATACAGCTATTGAGTCGCTCAGTTTTATTGCAGAGCCCTGAAACACAACTTAATATAAAACTACACAAAACTGTCGGGGGTATATCATCTCTCCGCCACTAAAAATACATTTTTATTCAGCAATAAAAAGTACTAAAGAAGTACTAAATAGAAAAACTTTAAATACAAAACTTTATCATCGGGGCCGTGTTGTAATGCTCATGCCGGAACACAAGGGGCGCATTACTTTACATCCAAGATGTCAAAAGCAGGAAGTCAGGTGACATGCGCAGTGCGTGACGCGTCAAGCGTGTATACTTGCGCATACGACCATGTGTTTGGGTTCAGATTAATATATATTTGATCAACACAATGTGCATATTAAATTTAAGCTTGTCGGTTTAACTTTAGATCAAAACAGGTCTTTTATTTTATTGCATTGTCAAACTTATCCGTTGTTTTGTATATATTCTTATAACTTTGTCAAGCGTTTTATTTCGCGTTCCTGTTTTTGTTTTAAATGAATTACAGACCATAGAAAATACCGAAAGGATTGACATAATTATTCATGTGAGTTTTTTGTTTCGTGTGTTTAAAACGTGTTTGGATGTATTCTCTAATACTGTAAAATATATATTGTAAACGCCTGTCCCACCTCACAATTGCCGGAACGTTCTGGAAACGTTAATATTCGGTTCCCAGGCTTGTTTTTTGTTAACCAGTAAAGTTTTCTTAAAAGAAACAAAACAGCAGAAATCGATTCATTTTGATGTGCTCAAATATTACTTAATATACTGCCAAGATTTCTGAGCTCAAGTGTTGGTGTTAATATATTTACGTGAGTGTTTGACAGTTGTTAGCTCTTATTTTGAAGGTCAGTTTACAGTCAGAGTGTGTTTTGATGTGTCTTCGTCTGAAATACTTTGCAGCTTGTCATCATGCCTGTACAGTGCAACAATTGTAACCAAAGACGTGCAGTGCTCAAGCGGCCAAAGACTGGACACTCTCTCTGTAAGGACTGTTTCTTCTGGGCCTTTGAGGAGGAGATCCATCAAACCATTGTGTCTGCGTGCCTGTTTAATCGCGGGGAGACTGTAGCCATCGGGGCTTCAGGTGGAAAGGACTCGACTGTTCTGGCTCATGTGATGAAAGTCCTAAATGAGCGCTATGATTATGGACTGAACCTTCTCCTGCTGTCTGTGGATGAGGGCATCACCGGTTATAGAGATGATTCACTGGAAACGGTGAAGAGAAACCAGCAGCAATACGAGCTGCCGCTGAAGATCGTGTCGTATGAAGAGCTTTACGGCTGGACCATGGATGCCATCGTGAAGCAGGTGGGGTTGAAGAATAACTGCACGTTCTGCGGTGTGTTCCGCAGACAGGCGCTGGATCGAGGAGCCGTGATGCTGAAAGTGGACAAGATATGCACAGGTGATGTTTCCAGAATGAAGTCTTGACACATTGGGGTCATTCAATTAAATGGCCTTTTTTAGGTTGGATATGTTTTTGGAAAATTTTAGAGCTACAAACATACAAAAAGTACATTTAATGACATTTTAGTTTTTGCTGTACCAGATAAATATTACATTTCAGTGTATATAGATTGTCATCTCAAGCTAATTAGGTTAATATGTTTTAATATACAGTGGGGTTTAAACCTGGGATTTATCGCCAGTAAATTCTACAGCCGTAAATGGGCTGTAAGTTCTCAACTGTTCCACGTGATTTCCTCAGACTGATGTTTGTTTGGTTTAATGAGCAGGTCACAATGCAGATGACGTGGCGGAGACGGTTCTGATGAACGTTCTGCGCGGTGACATCGCACGTCTCCGCCGGTGCACCGCCATCAGCACCACCAGTGACGGAGAAGGCGCCATCCCACGCTGCAAGCCCCTCAAATACGCCTACGAGAAAGAGATCGTCCTCTACGCCTACTTTAAGAAGCTCGACTATTTCTCCACTGAATGCATCTACTCACCCAATGCATACAGGGGTCATGCTCGGGCCTTCCTCAAAGACCTGGAGTCCATCAGACCCAGCTCCATCATAGACGTCATCCACTCTGGAGAGACCCTCTCCATAAAGGAGGGGGTGAAGATGCCGGTCCAGGGAACGTGTACACGCTGTGGGTATATCTCGAGTCAGGCTTTGTGTAAGTCCTGTGTTCTGTTAGAGGGTCTCAATCGAGGTTTGCCCAAGCTGGGCATTGGAAAACATCACAGACTGCATGGCAAAATTCTTGCTAAGGAGCCTTTGACAGAACAGGAACAGATGAAACTGAAAGCTGTAGATTTCTGATTTTTTTTTTAATCTCTAGGATTTTTTTATCGTATTGGTTATGTAATTTGTTTTAAGTTTGTTTTACACTTTAAACACAACTGAATGAACTTCAACCCAACACGTTTAATGTTTTAATGTGTTTAAGTAGCAAGTGCAAGAATGCAAGCAGAGATTCTTGCATTCTAATGTGAACGTTTGCAAGTTAGGCTGTTCATACCAAAATTAACATTGACAATAAAGTTTTTATCATTTCTAATTTATTTGTTATGTTTCTATAATAAAAATGTATGTTTTGTTTCATATAAACTAGTATTAAAGAATACAAATGTACATGGATATAATGAGTGCTTTTATTGTCAGTTTTTCTCATATAATCTCTGCTTGTGACATGACATGGTAAAATCATATATAAAGTTATAAAGTCACAAAACACAGCTGCACAGGTATAAAATGAAAACAAAATAAAATAAACATCTTCAGATTCAGTTTAGCAGTTAACCACAACACAGAGGCAAGGAAAGTCTAAAGTGTTGCACATTTACACAATGCAACAAACATACAGTGATCCCAAATTTGAATTCTTAATAGCTAGAAATGTCAATGTTACCGCGTAAAATATCCAAACAAGTGTCACCTGGAAACAAATTATACTGAAGAACTTGCAGCTGCAGTCAAAGTGATTTTTAGTATTTATACTATTATACTATTGTAGTATTTAGTGTATGTATGAAGTTGTGACCCAGGTGTCTTTGCAGAGTTACCACAAGTGTAGTTATATCACCTTCACTATTGGTATGTTTCACAATTGTTTGTGAACTAGTCTAAATCTTATTTGCCTCCTTTTGAACACCATTAAAGTTGCAATTCATAACTTTTTGGGGGGTTAAAAATGAACAAAAATCAGTTATTGATCAAGTACATGACAGTACAAGTACATTTACCTTATCATACCTTACCATGATTCCCAACTTTAGGTTTATAATAATGGTTTGTAATTTGAGCTGTCGGGTCCAATGTCCAGTTTGGGTTCATTTGATTTAATCTATTTTGATTTAATATTTTGTTTGACTGTGTAAATGTCCAAACAATTTAAAGGGCTAATATACATACATAATGTAACCTTAATTGCAAATAAACGTAATATCATATAAAACCTGAAAACAAGGGTTTAACAGTACAATTTTTATTACAGAACCACAAAAGCAATCTTAATTCTTGCTCAGGGGTGGAATAAATCATGAATGCTTATAAATTAACTTCTGGTGGAGCTTGAACCTACATTTCTTGGTTTACCCATCAAGGTCTTTAACCATTAAGCCACTCTAACCCTCATGCTATACTGGTTGCAAAGGTCATTTTACCTCGTTGGCCTGTTTAATGACATGTCTTTTATTTTAATTAAGCTGTTTAGGCTAAAGTTGTTGTCAACTGCATTAGAGTTTACGAAAGAATTAAAGCACAGCACACCAAGGGGTGAAAGTTTAAGTGGCGCTCTTCGGCCGCTAGGGGTCGCTGCAGTGAGTTCATTTTCCTGTTGTTTGATGTGCGTTGGGGGTCTCGTCCAGTCCAGCCGTTCAGACCTGCTCTTACAAACAGCAGGACAACTTCAGCACAAACTTGCCTTCCAATAACGGGCTCCTAACATTCTTCTCCCAATTCGGATATAGGAGCAAAACGCCTCTGGAATTTCGGGATCATGGACGATCTAGGTACCAATAACATATTTACACATCTTTATGCAGCAAGACACCATCATAGCGGAAAATATAAATGGGGAGATAGAGGCTAACTGGGATAGCCAATGAGCTAACGCAGAGAATCCGCAATACTTTCACATTACACTTACTGCAGCGGCGTCACACTGATACAATGTAACAGTTTACATTCACATCTGCTGATCACGTCATTCTTCTGCTACTGTTGAATGGAGGTTTTAACAAGTATTGTTAGATAACCAAGTATTACATACATACTTCTGGTAGATTTAAGCAGTTTAAGAAAGATTTTCTCTTGTCTGAGAAAGCACCTATTTGTTTGGAAAAGCATTTGTCAGATCTTGCTTTGGTATTTTGCTTTTTTAGTAAGTTGCGTTTATTTGTCGTTGGTGATTTCTGTGAAGGTCTGATCAGTTTATCTTTATGTTGATGAGAATATCTGACCCAAGCTAGACAACTACACACATGCAAGTTTGTGGCCCGTTGTCTTAACATGATGTTTAGAAATCAGTTTGTTGATTTGCTTGTACTTAATCTTGTTTTTTAATATTGACCAAAAGTTTCCAGCTAAAATACAGCTTTGTATTTATTGATACGGCTTGTACTGACACTTTTTACGCAATTTATGTTTCTCAAATGAACTGCACGTCAGATTCACTGCGTGTTTGTAGGTAATATTGAAAATTCAGCTTTCGGAGTGCGCATGCGTGTGCATGGGCGTGTCTTTTGAGGTGAAGGCCGCCGCCCACACCCGCCAGCATCCCCCAAAGAACCATCAAATGAGCATGTTGTTTATCCAGTGTCTATATTTGATACATCTGCATTGCAAAGCTAGTTAAAGATGTCAAATCATAAGGAGTTGTTTGGGTATAAATAAGCTTATACTGTAAAAGTCAACTGAAAGTGAAAACTTTTAGAAATGTGGTCTGTCAAAGCGTTTGTGGTTTCCTGCTGTGGGTTGTACAATTATTCCTGCTTGAATAATTAGTTATTTTGGTGTTAAAGATAAAACATCTGTTCAACTTTCATTTCCCCAGCAGATGACCGAATGCAAAATCATAATTGGAACCATATTTCATATAGTGCAACAACTTTAGCAAAGCATTTCAGTGAATAATGTCTTAAAAACACAAAAGCTATCACAAAGCTATCATATAACCTCCAGAGACCTTCAGATATGGACTTTTGTGTGTTTGTGGGTTTCACATAGGAAATAAAGTCTTGGTAAATGATGTCTGAATTGACATTTTTAGGTGTGATGTTGCTTTAAGAGAGTGTTAATATAGAGATCATGGCCTTTGTCACAGAAACACAGTCACAGATGACAGTTTTCCATGTGGGTAATGGAGCTTGAAGATCAGCCTTCAGATGGTGACTGTGTGAGTCTGACAGGAAGATTTGAATCAGCGTCATGTGATTAATACTCATGTGAATACTACATGTGATTAATGTTTAATAAGAAACATTCAGGCAATGATTTTAACAGATTATAGTTTGAATTGTAGAATTGTAATAGAATTGTAAGGGGTGATTTACTGTATAAAACTCACCATCACAATGCAAGAGTGTTTTGAGTGGCTTCGAGAGTGTTGTGTGGTTGCTAGGGTGCTGTTATGCGGTTGCTAAGCTGATCTGGTCTAAAGATTTGACTCGGGTCCCTCTTCAGTGTAGATCTATGGAATTATGGTCTGTTTATCAGCTGCTAGGCTAAATTCTGAAGTCCAGCTCAGCTCAGCTCTGATAAGAGTTTTAATTCATGTTTTAAATCCTTTAATCAGGTTTGTTCAAACCACTAACCCCTCTGAGTAACATTAATAGTGATGTTAGTTGCCTTGGCGAGCACCACTAATTAGATGTTATCCTATATGAAGTCTGAAACAGGATCAAGCAGGATTTGACAGTGGCAGTCCAGTCTGGACCGCAGCGTTCCAGGCAGGAGAAAGAGGTGATTGTGTTCAGATCTGGAGCAGAGCCTCATCAGTCTGTCCTGGTGTTGTGTGCTTACTGTGGTGGATATGATGGTCCAGTCCTAAAGAAGTTTACTTCACACATCCGCTCCGTTTGGAGGGGAGCCGGACTGACTCACTCCAGGGTCAAAGGGTGAATGAGAGGAGTTTTTCCTACCAGCTGTTCAGAGTGGAATTCTGTATTAGCTTTGTTAGAGGGGAATAAGTGTTTCAGATTAAGAATTAGTGTGTTGTGAAGGCAAACCCTTCACTCACTGTGCCTTCAAAAAGTCATTTAAATAACACTTAAAATGTCTGAATGTTGTCGCATTAGATAATAAAATACCAAATCAAGTGACATATATTTTAAAGATATAGATATTTTAACTAGCTATAGCATTTCATTGATAGATTGCAGATTCCAGGAAACAATTTTAGGTTGTAAGAACATAAACGTAACGTTCCCATTGAGTAACAAAAACATAAAAAATGTTATCATGAAAGTTTTAAGGTTTTGGGAACGTACAAAACATCCAGTTTTGTAGACATTGTATTAATGTTATTGCTCTGTAAACGTTAACGTTCTGTTAAATGTTTTGATAAGTTTGAGTGAATGTAAAGAGAACGTTAGGAGAACCTTTAGAAAATGTTCCCCAAGTGTTCAGATGCGTTTTTAGGTCACAGTATGTCTGATCTGAACATCTGGACCGCTGTGAGGTTTTTGTATGTGAGTGTATTAGATGATTGTGAGTGATTACGATTGTTTACTCAAGTTTTCAAACCCCAACACAGGTCTGTTGAGCAAGAGTGGAATTCATGTAAATTCTATAGTGATAACATCAGCGTTACACAGCGGTGCAGAACTGGGCCAGTTCTGTAGAGCCACACACACACTGACAGTGTGTTAAACACACAGATGCATTCACCTTAATTAAACACATGGTCAGGATAATCATTTGTGTATCTCATTCTCAGCCACAGGCAAATGAAACCAAACCAGAGATCAAATTATTCAGAGATTACACACACACACACACACACACACACACACACACACCCAGCTGAGGTTTACTGATAAGAATCTAACACCATGTCTTCATCTTAATGTTAATCCGACTTGTCCAGCCTTGACGAGACATTTTGTCAGTGGTTTGGTTTCTATTTCTGCAGTGTCACCTGATAGCTCTACACACCAAAAACCCATTGAACCAACATCACGTGTGTTGATCATGACAACAGAAGAGACTGAGTGTGGAGGTTTAGTATATTAAACAGCAAAATCCCTCAAGATTCACTCATTTATGCTTATCGTTTGTGGAAGGTGCATGAATATAAAATGTTCATCCAATCATTGCATTCCATCTTACTTGCATACCTCCGCTCACACAATCTTCTGTTCATGTGTTGAAGGGGGCGTGGCTTAAAAGAGCTCTCTGAGGGGAGGGGCGGGATTTATGCTTTCAAAGCAAGCTAAATTGCCTCCTCTACCTTTAAGTATTGTGCTTCAGATCTTCTACTCTGTCCTCCACAACCTTCCGGAGTTCTCAGAACTGTGACAGGACTGGCATGATGCACATTGTGTTCTGAGTTTTTTAGATGACATGGTTTCTAGATTTCTTTTAGTAAATGAGGTATTCAAACACCATCAGTTGGGGGGCAGTTATTTTTAGTGAGATCCCTCACAGTCATGTCGAGATGTGGTGGCGGAGCTCAACACAAAGCCACTTCCTTTTTCTGATGTTTCCTCAGGAAGAGTGTGTGAGAGCTTGTGGTCTCAGTCTGAGGGCTGATCAGGCCAAAACTTAAGATTACCAACTTGGTTTTGCTTTCTTAAGCATTTCTGTAATGTTGGAAAGAAATATATTTCCGTATTTCATTATGTTTTTTGTGCTGCTTTTAGTCCATATTTGTTGGTGTTTCCATGTAATTTATTCATGTGTTTGAAGAAACAAAGTCATTTACATTTGTAAAACATGGAAAAATGTGTTTTGTTGATGACTATTGCTGATAACTTTTGTGATTATTGTTTTTCTTACAGTGTTTTTGACAGTTCTATCAGTCTTTGTCATTGAAAGAATTACAGCTGATAACCGTTAGTGCACAAACAACGTTCTTAATGTGTTTGACGCAGTTTCTGTGGTGACTGATTCGTAATATTGTTATCGTGTTGTGATGTATGAAACTGAGGCTTGAGAACTTCAGTCAGTGCAGATTAATCGTCATTATTTGCTGCTACAAATCAGACACAAAGATGTTTTGTGTGTGGCATTAAAAGCGACATGCAGAATTCTGGCAGATTATCTCAGTCAAGCCTTGGCGAAGAGTCTTATGACTCAATATTCTGTCATGTCCAGAATATCCGTCTTTCTGTTCTCAATTATGATGCTGAGAGGTGGGCGTGGTCAGAAGAAGCCATCAAAGAAAGTTTTGCCATGTGTTTGCCTGATGTTATGAGGTGAAGTCGATGTAAACGGTCAGACATTTCCCTGCCGTACCGTTCTCTGATGGCCAGTTCTTTCTCTGTTTCCTTTCACGTCCTTCTCAAACGCTCGCCCCGCACCCCCTCTCTCTCCTTGGCAGGGCGTCTGGCCTGAGACACAGCTCTGATTGTTTTCCTGATGGCCTTGGATGTTCCAGAACTCATAGTTACAACAAAATTCCTCCCACATGAGTGAATTTGGGAGATATTCCCTGTAGAAGCTGCCTGGGTAAAATGTTCCAATGAGCACATATAGTTAAAAAAGCTTGTGTGTGTGCATATAAGATCGACATACAAGTTAATATGCAACGTTTTTTATAATGGTTAGCATGTGTAGAAGTGTTCAATGTAATGCTAGTTTTTGTTGGGTGTCTGTGGTCAGCATCGGTCTTTTCTGAGTTTAACACTTTAAACCCAGATGTAAGGTCAGCCAGGGCTTATCTAAATAACTAGCCAATCAGATTTGAACAGCTTGTGAGTGCGTTTCTATTGGATGTTCTCGTTGATGTGTATGCATAGGCTTCCAGAATAGCCACGGGACCCCCAGACTGCTCGGCTTTGAAGTCCCATTGGAAAGAGCTTTTATTTTGGGTCCTGAGTGTCGACTTTCTGTAGGGGTGGGGTTGGGTTGAAATTTCCCCTAATATATCCAATAATTGTCTCTTTTAGGACACTCAGTGTTTTATGATCATGTTCTCCTCCTCCACAGTGAGCCAGTACACTTTTGTTCGACCGCCAGCTTCTTGTATCATTTGCAGTTTTGTAATTATATCTGTCTTTTCTTTCTCTCTTCTTTCTCCTCCGGCATGCAGTCCTCTGTTTCTCCTGTAAACTCCTCCTCTTGCCTCTGTTATAAATATCAGAGTAAGTTTGGTTAGATGGTATAGAGTTTCGGCCGGTGAGGTCGCTAGTCGTAAACAGGCAGAGTTTGGCCTCTTGTCACCACGGGAAAATGTTCACTGCTCGCTGCCCACTCAACAGTTTCAGATGCTGTAATTGTCGCAGTGCATTCTGGGATACATGCAATGCTGTCTTATCTAAAACAAGATATCCCATTTGGAACATGTATGGCACCTTATAGTGCTGCCTACTAGGTTATGGACACAGTGGGATTTTGACTCAATAGTCTTGTGTTGGGACAGTAGTGCTTTCACATTTTCTGGTATTTTTAAATATAGGTGGGTGGGGTCGTAACATTGAAATGAACACCAGCCATTGTGAGGCTGTTTGCGCTACATTCCAGTTGCCGTGTCACAGTTCAGCCCACACGCCCCCTGCCTTCTCTCTCTCCCTCTCTCTCTCTCTCTCTCTCTATAGAGTCTTTCTCCAGCAGCTCCCTTATGGAATGTTTGGAATTTTTTGTTCAGATTTGTGTAGGAAAAGGTAAAGATACATACGGCCCTATAATGGCATAATAAGATTAGAAGCAAGCATAATATGTCATTTTGAGAAAACTCTTTACTGTACGTGTAATGATGCACCTGATCTCTATTTAATAATGTGCGTACTTGTTACATTTCAAAGCAGTTTTCATAAAGCCCTCTTGAATCTGCACATAATTAAATCGTCCAACACGGGTCGGTTAAGCACAGGAATGTAAGTAGATTAACAAGAAGTAAATGTTTTATAATTTACAACAGGAATGTTCAGGGTTCAGCGCAAGTTAATGGAACGCCGACAGACTCGTGTTGTGATGTTTCAATGTGAATCAAATAAATGTCTTCATATCTTTGTCTTTTTTTCTATACACTTAAAGATAATATTGACTGTACCTGTCAGAACTGCTTAATTTCTGAATCTGACATGTAGTTCTTCAGTTTGTTGTTAACGAGTCTCTAATTTTCCTGAATATTCCAGTTAAAAAACTGCAAACTTTTTAGTATGTGGAATATTCCACCGGTCTGGCTTCTTAACCTGTTGGTGATGTAAAGGACTCTTCAAGCCAAAGCATGCGTCCAGTGAGTGTGAACATTTGTGGTGTGCTGAATTGGGTTTGAGCTTGGCCTCGCGTCCCTGTTTGCATTCCTAATCAAGTTAACTAACCACTGTTACATTCTCCATAAACAGCATCATTAAACATGAGGTCAGACCCTCCCCACATAATAAATCCTTGAATCAATACTGCCACATGCTGGAGATTTTGGAACTGCATGTCGATAAAGCTCTTATATTCACTTTAAACAAGCGTGTGTGGTTTTGTAAAGAGGCTTTAACTTTAAGGGCCATGGTTTTCCTACATTAATGATGTATTTTCATATTCTTTGACCATTTTTATGGACTTTCTGCTGTTATAAATTTGGCTACACCCAAAACAGGATAACAGTGGGGTGTTCAGGATATCCTGCCTGCAGCTCTGTGCGTCCGTGTCTTTTGTTCCAATGGAAAATATTGTTAAAGAACATGTAAGCAAATCAAACACTATTTTTTCTGGCTTGATTTCTGCTGTTTTCTCCTTCTCTCCCCCTACATTTATTGTCAGATTAAACTTAATGTAAATTAAACTTTATTTTGTTATATTTTTGTTTATAATTCAATTGGACCTCGTTTCAGAGTGATGTAAGATTGTATCAGGAAGGTTGCACACTGGTTACCATGACAATGTGGGCTCTGATTATTACACGCTTCATTACATTTTATTAATTGCAATTAGCATTGTTTTCCTAGCCATCCACAACACTGTCAGAACAGACCTGTGACCTGGGGTAAAAGCATTAGCCAGGGGCCGGGGGTCCAATATCCTTGGGGTCACTCCTAGGGGTCCCTGGAACCTTCTCAGGAAAATAAAAAAACTGAAGAACAAACTGTAAAAGTCTAACAAACCTTACTGTTTCATTTTCAAATGTCTGTATTAACTTTTTTGTTTTTTTTGTTTATGTTTCCTTTCTCGCTGCATAAATACTTTGCAGCACTGTTTATATTTGCTTTGTATCTCGTGAGTTTTTCTCACTTCAGTCCCCTTAATCTTGCTCACTGGGGGCTGTAAGGTGGAATTCTTAAGGCAATATTTTTCCCAAGGCAGTGTGTAAAAAAATCTTTCTCTTCAGGTTTATACATCCAACATTTACTCAGTTATTTACATTTGAAAACAATGTTTCCAACAATACAATATGTCATACTTATAATGTCATACTATTTTTATAACACAGTTTAATTGTTTATAACTATATATCCAACAAAGATAATAATAAAAAACTTATCTCATTTTTATCTAACATAGTTTAAATGTATATAGATGGACATATTTTAGGAAGGGGGTCCCTCATAAAAGGTTCGTCATATTTGGGGGTCTTGGCACCATAAGGTTGGAAAACCCCTGCTATAGGCCCTCTTTTTAAAGTTTTAATGGTTGTGGTGAGTGGGCAGCACCATGTGCGGCCCCTTCGGACCCTTCAGAGCTGCTCGGGTTATTTTCAGTACATTTGCAGTGTTGATCTCTGTGCTTTAAATAGAGCAGCTATATGTTGGCCTGCTGTAAAGCGCTCACGGTTAAACATGGATCTTGCTAGACTTATTAATTTTTTTGTGTGTATTTTAAAAAGCCTTTTGCTTTACATGCACATTTTTGAAGCATTTTGTTGACCAGGCTGAAAATGCCACATTTAGGATGTCAGAACTAGACGCAGACATGAGACACCCACCACACTGCTGACATCAGCAGACAAACGTTTCCCAGGAAGAGGCTCCTGGGACTACAAGATACCCAACATGTCCTGACTGCCATGTATGGAGCATGTGCTGTAAACTGTGATGTGACAGGAAAGAGCGTGTGTGAGTTTGTGTGAGTTTGTGTGAGTTTGTGTGAGTTTGTGTGAGTTTGTGTGAGTTTGTGTGAGTTTGTGTGAGTTTGTGTGAGTTTGTGTGTGTTTGTGTGTGTTTGTGTGTGTGAGAGAGAGAAAGAGAAAGAGAGAGAGAGAGAGAGAACCATGATGCACCTCATGAAGCTGGCTGGGAGAAATTATCAACAAAGTGGCTCAAAATTTTAAATTTTTAATATTTCAGTTTTTAATGTTTTTACTCGTCACGTAATTCACAGGCCTTTATTTGTATCATTTCATAGTTTGAATGACTTTTGCATTCAGCAGATCCAGAGTGACACAAAGTGCCTTCAAGGATCAATTTCGTCAGCATGTGTGTACCCTGGGAATCGAACCCACAACCTTTGCACTGCTCTACCAATTGAGCTACAGGAATACCCAGTTCTGTTCTAAGAATTCTCTATCTCTCTCGAATTCTCTCGAATTCTCTGGATTATCTATCCACTGACTAACTGTGTGTGTTTAAAGTGTAATGGTTAGAGAAGGAAGGGGTTAATGAGCACAGCCTACAGTGCCCACCCCCTCTCTTCTTTCTCACACACACACACACACACACACACATACACTTGTGTGCTCTCACTCAGGTGTGAGTCTAGATTGGATCACATTCTGGAATACACTCTAAATTCTGTGAGTACATGTCTTTTGCCCTGACACTATAAACTTCACTGAACATCGCATGTAATCCGTCTGTGTGTATGTGTGTGTGTGTCTTTGTTTGGGTTTAAATATGTGATACGAGGACACGATATGTATAATATCATTTATAACAATGTAAACATGGTTTCAACATGGTAAGCATGGTGTCCTCAAACTAAATTGTTTAAAAAACATACTAGGTGAATTTTTGTTCATTAAAAATGCCAAAAGTTTTCTGTGAGAGTTAGGTTTAAGGTATAGAATATACAGGCTGTGTAATATAAAACCATTACGTCTACCATTACATATGCCAACGTGTGTGTGTGTGTGTGATATACGTTTTGACCCTCAGGGAATTTCCTGACCAGGATACAGGACAGTACTGTGTTTCACTGATAAAAATAGAGTAAATTCATAAGTTCAAATTTAGATACTCTTTCTGTTCTAACTTTTCTACAAGTAAACACCACACACGCTGTATAACATCTCTGATGAACATATGTCAATATATTGTGAATTATTTAGTATTGTAATAATACTGTAGATCCTTGGGTAAATATTGTATTTATTAATCCCAGCATTTATATCATTTTCACAGTTTATTTAATAAAGAGGCAGATCTTCTCAAAAAGCGCAATGTTATTTCAGCTGTATCTTTGGAGTGGCATGTTAAAATATAAAATATAGATATTTTTATTATTCAATAATTATCTTTTGATTTTGGATTCTGCTGTATGTATTTGTATGACAGTCTACGTCTGTCTATTCCTGTTTTAAAAAAGCAAAAGGTTTTATCTGTTATTTCTGATCTTACTTGGTGTTAATTTACTATCTCCTCATAGTTAATCTTGAAGTGTCATGTTTTTTATAGCCGTGTGGTGTGAGCTTGGGTTTGATTCAGTCAGTGAGTAAGAGTTTCAGTGGCTGGTATGTCTGAATGCTGTGTGACTGCCAGTGTCCAGCAGTCAGTAACGGCATGTGATAGCTGCGTGTCTCCAGGCTATTATTGACCACTGGATATGATAGATAGATGGATGGATAGATGGATGGAAGAATGAATGAATGTAAGCATGACAACAG
>JAZGTK010013709.1:0-14161 GCA_036877625.1 Ambastaia sidthimunki | reverse complement strand
TAATACTATATGCTTATTAAAATATACGGTCATTTCGACACGGCGAGGAAAGTAAAATAATACGTAAATAGACTTTATAATTATTTGACTTATTGTGTTTAACATGGTCTTTATATCTGTTACTTGCAAAGATACAAAATTAATTTTAAAACATTTGTAAAACATTGTATTTGATCAATGCTTGTGCAAATAAACTTTTTATGAACAACAGTAAAGACAGCATTACATTTCCCTAAAATATGTGTTAAAGTATAATTATATAAATAAGTATATTTATATTACATATGTTTTTATTTTATTGTATATATAATTGTGCATTGCTTTTCTAACAATATTTGTATTATTAATGAAAACGGAAGTCTCACGTATGGTCGCCTAGCAACGGACGGACGTGCCAGTGGCCATGACAACAACTACTTCCAGCTTCTCGGCGCTAATGGAGAAGAACAATCTTGCACTTCCGGGTCAGATCGTTGCGGTCCGTTTTTCCTGCAGCACGAAAGTCCGGACCGGTGCAGGTTCGGCAAACCGGATCCGTGATCGTAACCAAAACCCTGAATTGGGATTATTGACGATTTTTGCATATCGATTATATCGAAAGCACGATTGTTTTGTCGAGTGGAGTTTACCAATAACATCGATTTGAGCTCCACCGCCTCTTTCTAACCAGATAACTAGTCGATATACTGCAGCTTGGGGACTGACTAGTTGTATTAAACTCGGTTACTTTGGAGACTGTGTTTTATAACATCTTTGTATCTCGGATCTGAGGCTCCTTTGGGGTTCTGGTGGAGGGATTTAACACACAAATATCACATTTAAACACAACAAAGTCTGTTTTTAACCCAACAACTTTGTATGTAGATGCTCCATGACATAAAGGTCCAAAACAAATTAACTTAAACCCAGTAACTGGTTATCGTTTATTTGCAATATTGGCACTGACGGGTCATTTCGGATCGGTGGGTCCATTCACATTGAAGCCGAGCTGAGCACCCGAACACACCCGAATCGGACACCATTAGACCTGAAGCGGACCGGTGCTCGGTTCTGGGTTGGATCTGGTGATCGGGTTCCCCTCGCTCGCCATGCCCGGCCCGGTGGCCGGCAGTAAATCTCGGGTTTATGCCGATGTCAACACTTTGAAAAGCAGGGAGTACTGGGACTACGAGGCCCATGTGCCCACCTGGAGGTGAGAGATTTACTCCCATCCTTATCTTGGTTGTGTTTAAATCCCAGTAAGCTGCCTATAGCTGTTTTGATGCCCAAAATTGCTGTTCAACTACAGGATTTGAGATACAGCCCTTGTGTTTGGTTGTGTGGGGTCTTTGGCAGGGTGGGCGTCGATCAGTCTGTTTGATGAAGCAGTTTGTGTTTAAGAGATGATACCAACACATTTACAGATGCAGTGTGTGAAATTACATCCCCTTGTAGCAAAATGAATTCATGGTTTTAATGGTTAGATTTACCATGAGAAGTTAAGATGGTTTGAGTACAATGCACATATATTCACTTAATATATCACCAGCTTAAAGAAACATGTTTCTCAAAAATGAAACATGTCTTCTTCAATACCCTCATGTTATTTTTTAAAGATGTTTATAAAGGGCACCAAAAACTCATTTCATAAACTCTCTCATTTCATACCATCATTTAGTTTAAGATACAGAATTTATTTATTCTCAATTTCTCAAATGATTTATGAGTAATGTGTTAATGTTTCATTGCATTTATTGTGACTGTTTAATGTTGAGCAGTTTTTGAATGAAAACAATGTCTGTATTTTACACTGTTACGCTTTTAAACAAGACAGCAGACGAGGTTTAAAATGTCGTCCCTCGATAAAGGTGTCAGTGAGCCTCTCATGACAGGAAAAATGATTTTCAGTGCCGGTCGGCTGTGTTTGAACCCCTCCGTTCTCTCAGAAGACGTGTGTTTTGTGTGCTGGATGGGATGTTGATTTCTGTCTCTGACCACCTGCAGTAACCAGGAAAATTACCAGCTGGTGCGGAAACTCGGCCGAGGAAAATACAGCGAGGTTTTCGAGGCCATCAACGTTAACAACAATGAGAAAGCTGTGGTCAAAATCCTCAAGGTATGATTTTATTTTTATTATGCTAATGTGTATTTGTATTGTAATTGTAGAATGAAGGTATTTCCATATTTCAGTCAGTTATTTGTTAACGTTACACTGAATTTGTGTGTTTATATCGACGTTCTCCTAAACAGCCTGTCAAAAAGAAAAAGATCAAGAGAGAAATTAAGATCTTGGAGAACCTACGAGGGGGAACCAACATCATTCAGCTAATGGACACAGTGAAAGATCCCGTGGTATGTTCTCCATGCCCCTCCCATTAGTCACACCCCCCTTTTTATTGGTCGCTCCCACAGAGGCTTGTCCTATCAGAGCGCAACTTTGTTTTTTCTCTCTGGTCTGTGAGGTGGGCAGGGTGTGTGTGAGACAGATGCCGTCTTAGCCTAGACGATTTGTTTAAAGCTGAAACTAGTTAATGTGGGTTTTGATCTCACAAAAAGAACTAGTTAGGTTGTGTGCAGAAATGTGTAATCGTTTGTTGTTTCAGTAGTCGATGTGTATTTGCATATTGTGAAGTCAAAGCTTGACAATAAAACTATAATAATGTAAACAATGAAAACTGAACTTATGTAAACCATAACATTACAGTGAGGAATGTCCAGAAAACATTTAAACAACGATTTCACACGTTGGCACATTGAGATCATGTTTTTTGACATATAACAGTCTACAGAATTGGTTTTATTTCACAGTGGTTGGAAATAATAATTCTGACCAATCAATTCAAACTATCATATTAACTTACATGAATATTATTAATACAGTTTGTGTTATTGTGCTGAAATCAGATTTTTGAACTCAGTGATGTCTGTTAATGATTTAAAGACTCTTTATTTCTGATTGTCTCTCTCTTTTACTGTCTCTCACCTCAACTTCTTCCAGTCTCGAACGCCCGCACTTGTCTTTGAATGCATCAATAACACCGATTTTAAGGTATATTTTAATTAAGGTTCATTAATTGAATTGACGTAATACGGCTTTTTCAAAAATAATGCTAGAATTCCTCAACTGGCCAATCAGAATCTAGTATTTTATAGAGCCATCGCTAAGTATAATAATTATGCAAAAGTTTCTTCACCTCATAAATCTAATTTCTTCTGTTTTTCCCGTGTTCAGGAGCTGTATCAAAAGCTAACAGATTATGATATTCGCTATTACATGTATGAACTACTAAAGGTGAGCGTGTTTTGTTAAGTCTTGCGTGTGTTGTGTTGTTGTGTTGTATGCTGAGGTTTGTTGTGTTTTCCGGCAGGCTCTGGACTACTGTCACAGTATGGGCGTGATGCACCGGGATGTTAAACCTCACAATGTCATGATCGACCACCAGTTAAGGAAGGTAAAGACACAAATGTCCTTATTTCATCATGTGACCTGCAGTTAAATCCTCCTGAATTTTAGTATTGCTGGTAAAAAGTAACTTGCAGTTTCATTGATGGACCAACAGGTGTCAGTCATTGTTTTGCATGTGTAAATAGTGTGTGTGTGTGTGTTTGTGAAGCTGAGGTTGATAGACTGGGGTCTTGCTGAGTTTTATCACCCAGCACAAGAGTACAACGTCAGAGTGGCATCGCGCTATTTCAAGGGTCCCGAACTGCTGGTGGACTACCAGGTAAAAATGCAGACAGAACGTTTGTGTAGCGTTTTCATAGCATCACGCTTTAAACGTAGTTACACATGCTTAAAACATGGTTTTACACTCGTTTATTATTATTAAAGGCAACTTTTGGAAGCCCTTACATTTTCTCTTTTATAGTTTCTTAACATTCCTGCTGTTTAAGTTAAGCTTTTAACCTTTGTCAACTAGTTTATCAAGTTCCAGGTGGCTTGACATGCTCATAAACCTGATAAACTATCCGTCTGTCATTTTGAGCCACTGAAAAATGTCTCAGCCTGACTGATTATCAAATCTGACACCTTATTATTTTATCGTCTATATACTTATCTTATTATCTTGCCTTCAGGTCAGAAATCTTTTCATGAGAAATGCGTGTACAGCTCAGATCTGATCGTGATAATGTCTTATCAGTGTAACATAAACAATAACAGTTAAAACGGTTTAGCTATTTTGTTATGTTTTGACTTAAAACCTTCAGTGTTGTTTAGTTGAAAGTTGGCTTTTCGTATGTCATGTCTGTGTTTAGTGACACGCGTGTGTTTTGTGACAGATGTATGATTACAGTTTGGACATGTGGAGTCTCGGATGTATGCTGGCCAGTATGATTTTTCAGAAAGAGCCGTTCTTTCATGGCCAAGACAACTACGATCAGGTATTTGTGTGTTTATATATTATATCAGGGACTGGTTGGAACAGTCTAACAGAAAACTGTATTTTTGGTTCTGTTGACAAAAGTTTTCAATGTGTCTTTATTTCCTGTGATACTAGTTGGTGCGGATCGCCAAAGTTCTCGGGACGGATGAGCTGTTCGGATACCTGCGCAAATACCACATCGAATTGGACCCCCGATTTAAAGACTTGCTTGGCCAGTGAGTACCAACAGGGGGCGCTTTAAACTCTCAGTATTCCAGGGAAACCCCATGAAATGTGATTAAAGGCTTTGATTTATGCGTTATCTTTCTGTACATCTGTATGCTGTTTGACTCCTAAATGAAGACAGAATTTACAAGTGTTTACAAGTGTTAAGAATTAAATAAGATGGAATTTGTTTTTGGAATGCTGCTTTTTGACATTTTTTGAATAAATGCATTGGGAATCTTCGGAATGTCGCTGTGTTAATTTGTCTCTGTGAGTAAAGCTGTCTCGCCCTATCTCGCAGACAGACACGGAAACGCTGGGAACAGTTTGTGCAGACGGAAAACCAGCATTTGGTGAGCCCGGAAGCTCTGGACCTGCTGGACAAACTGCTGCGTTACGACCATCAACAGAGACTGACGGCGACCGAGGCTATGGAGCATCCCTATTTCTGTGAGTTACAGCTTCCCTCAGTGCTGCATAGAGATACATCCCATAATGCTCCAGTCAAGCCATTCTCTACTGTGTCTCCAGATCCAGTGGTGAAAGAACAATCCCATAATAATACAGACGGCAATATGGTGTCAAGTGGAACCAACACACCTCGATGAGAGCAGGTAACATCTCATCTACGTTGTAATACGTTCTGCAGACGTTTTGGCTTTATATTTAAGGTGTACATTTTAAGTGTGTTCCCTGGGAATCGAACCCACAACCTTTGCGTTGCTGATGCAGTGCTGGACCAGTTGAGCTACAGCCGCAGTTTATTCTCACCTTGATTTACACCCGGTTATTGTTTGTAGACATCCCCCCTTTTCCAAAATTATCATGTTCCATTTTGCTGCTTTGTCTTTCAGGCAACAGAAGGAAAAGGAAGATGTTTGTTACCTCAATTTTTTACCCCTCGTGTCTGAAACCTCTTCAAGTGTACAGTGAGAGTTGGAGCTAAGCACCACCTGTTACATCTTGCTTCTCAGACACACACACACACTCGCACCCACACAGACATTTCAACCTTTCATGTCTGTCAAAGATGGTCTGCCCTTCTAAAACAGGTCTGTTTCTCTAGCTCGAAGATTTTACAACTGTAGCTGAAAATCTTACAGGGAACATATCCTTGACTCCACCCCCCAACTACACTGGCCCTCCCACCTTAAACTAGGCATGGAGAATGAAGACAAGAATGAGCCCCGCCCCCTCTCTCCTCATTGGTCAGTGCGTCTGTCTGTTCAGTATTCAGACCTCGGCACAGCCCCCACATACTGTAGTATTAAAGTGGCATGGTGGAATTTCTTTCTTATTTGCTGTAGGTAGATTGATTACATTAATGAAATAAATGATTTTTATTTACATCTGTGTGTCTTGTTGGTGTTGTTTGTTGTCAAACCTTATGTGTGCTCAGTGGTTTCTGATACGTTCCGCTTTTTTATTTCATAATAATCACACAGAATGCCGGGCAGCCATTGTTGTGAATTGTTAGTTAAGTGTCTTGGCCTATTAAATCGTATAGTGGAGCTTTCAACTTTCATTAACACCACATGAAATGATCACGGCGTTCAGTCCACAAACACAGACCACAACAATAGCGTTCATAATTCACACACACCACATCTGTGCTGGGACACATCTATGCAAACACACACACACAAACATTAAATCAACCACAACACTGTAAACTGTCAGTTTTCAATCGTACAAAAGCCCAGCAATTGTCATTTCTAACTTTAAAGACAGGCCTTACCAGCCTTGCAAGATCCACAGAAACAACTTACTATAGTAACTATTAATCTTTCTATTGTGTGTAAGTGAAAGACGGTGTTAACCCAGCAATAACCCGACTAACACTAACAAGTTCTCTCAGTTATCAACATTCTTGCAATAACATTAGTAGAAAAGTTTTTAACGTTAGATATCACAAACGTTATTCTTAAGTTGTAAGTGGAACGTTTTAAAAATGTTACATTGTAATGTAACACTAAATAGGAGTACAGGTGTCTTCTTAGTGACTTTCTGGTTTGGTCTTTTAAAGTAAATGTTTGTGAAAGGTTGCATGGTTTACATTTCATAGCAACGTTTAGCGGATTACTGAATATAGCAGTAGATGATTTTAAACCTCATTTATCTATTGACATATTAATCATATAAAATCACAGTTTTATGTTTATGTTCTTTTATGCCTCTGTTTGTACAGGGATGTGTGGTTTTGTGACCTCACCACGCCATTAAAAGAAAAGCGTGACTCGGTTTGTGTTCTGCAGGCGAATAAACATCAAAAATAAACAATTAAATACAATTGCACACAGCAGCCATTTTATTTCATTTACATCACAAATTACTATTTCAACACCAGCCTAAATAAATGCTGAAATTGAAACAGTCTATAACCGGGTCCCAACTGAACCCTTCAGTGTGTGAAACCCTTTCAAAGTAACAAATTATAAGACCTAAAACTGCCTTCAAAACCATTTAAAGATCAGATCCTTCTCTGTGACCTTAATAAATAACCAAAAAGCAAATAAACGCTCATTGACCAAGTCAGTAATCAGGTGCCATAAAAACTTTTGACAGCCCATCTCAGACTCACCCTGTTTGCAAACACAACTAGGTTAAGTCATCTACCACGCCCACAATAGGAGGGGGGGTTAGTATTGATAGTTTACTAGGGTTAGTCAATGTTTTGCACAAACGTTACTAAGACTAATAAACAATAAATATATATCACACACAACCCGCACCTAAATAAAAACGATACACACAATATTTACACCTTTCAGATTGTTGTTAAGCGCAACAGGTGCTCGGTCCGACCCAGCTGCGTCATGAATTATTCATGATATGCTAATGAGCAGCCGGGCTGCGTATGAACTCCTACGACGCGCACTGGAAAGACAGCAGTAGATAGACAACAACCGCAGGGTCAAGACAGCGGGGGTCCCATCTCAGCCCCCCCTAAACGAACAAGAAAATGGGTCGCTTTTTCTCCGAAAAGGAGGTGGCCGAGCACCGCACCAAAGACTCGTGCTGGGTGCTGCTGGGGACGCGGGTGTACGACGTGACCGCCTTCCTGCGGATGCACCCGGGCGGAGAGGCGCTGCTGCTCCGCCGCTCCGGCAAAGACATCAGCCGGGAGCTGGACGGACCCCCGCACCGGCACTCGCTGAACGCCCGGAGGTGGATGGAGCAGTACTACATCGGTGAAGTGGACCGAGACAGCCCGGATGAGGTACTGACAGTCACCCAAACTGTGTGTTTCTGGAAGTGCATGTCTATGAGAAGCCACCTCTGAAGATGTCAAGCCAGGGTTTGGTTTCTGTTTTACCGCTGATGTGAATCTTGCAGGTTTGAGTCAAACTTTGATTTGCATGTCATGTGAAAAGATTGAAAACTTTTAAAAGGAAGACCCCCGAAATTTGACCCCCAGTTCTTGTTAACAAGTCCTTCTGTAATATTTATTGCATGAAAATAAGATCTGGACATTGTGTATTTGAAAGCTTTTGTTGGATAAATAACCTGTCACCTGTCACTCTCAAAGAACCGGGTAGGAACCAGAACATCACTTCCAGTTTTGCATATTTATGTAGTTTTAATACTGTTGTCTCAGACACACAAGGTCCTGTAAGGTACTTAGAATATAAGGTACTGGATATTAAACAGGACTGGAGTGGAAATTTTGGTACGCAACAGGTGTAAATGAGTCTTTAAGACAATCAAACCGGTCTGTCTAGTCTAAGCAGTGACAGTCGAACGTGACCCATAACACAATAGGTGAGAAGAAACGTTTTCCATCTCACCTCCGGTTTTATGGACTTCTGTCATAAGTTTAGGAGGTTTAGGAGAAGTTGATGGCCACCTCACACTTCTTACAGCATTTCTGAATCAGATCTCCATCCACCACTTGTGGAAGTCACTTATATCAGCATTTTAGACAAATCAGATCAACTAGCTTTAGTTGAGGAAAACCAAAGGTGTTGTGATTATTTATGGCGGTGTTTGGAATCTGTTACTGTAAACTAGTTTTATTGCTTCCGATCTATTTCTGAATAATACTGAGTTAGTTTTGTTATTGCTGTTTGTTCAGAAGATCTACGTTTCTGCTGATGATAGTTCAACTTTTGTTTAGCTCATCTCTGAAACACGAGGTTTTGACAAACAGATGAAGTCATTCATTATTACTGAACTCCCGGCGCTGGGATCTGTTAGCATGTTTGTTGCAAAGCAGGGCTGTGTTTGTATGTGATTTAGGAAATGCGTGTGAGCTCGTGTTATCCAGTCAAACTCTGGCCCATATTCAGTTAAACTTCATTGATGTCTATAAAGCACGTATGGTTGATGTCTTAGTTCCCCTCCAGAAACACGTTCAGGTCTTTGCTTCACTTTGATTGCAGTGTAAACAGTCTGATCTGTTTATCAGGTTTGAGGATTTGGAACCTCACCACTCAACATGAGGATTTGTGTTAAGTCAGTGTTAATCTTTACAGAGTTTATCACAGACTTACAGAGAAGGTTTTAACACCGCTGTTACAATCTCAGGTAATAAAAAGTGCTGTAGTACATGTTTATTTTATTGTTGTTCATACATTGAGATGTAAATGTTGCAAACTTAACGTGTTTTGCGTTGTCTGTTAAAACTTTCCACAATTTAAATTTTTTACAGTTTCTTTCCAACAAGTTATTTCAGGGGATTTCAAAGTTTTTGGCCGTAGACCCATTGATTTGATTTTATTGTATGGATAATAAATACACTTGTACATTAATCTTAGCCAACACGTGATATTAGCGTTGACTTGTGGTGACTTAACACTGAACATCAGCACCGACAGGTCTGAAATGTTTAACATAAGTCTCCTCGAAACCAGCTAGTCGACACAAAGTTCAATACAATTTTATCACTCTTATCATGTTTTTATCAGTGTTTATTGCTGCTTTTTGACCCAGCCCTTCCCTAAGATCCTGAACACACTGAAACTGAGAATGACTCAGGACGTTTGTCTCATTCCTCACAGACTCTGTTGTAAAGTTTTCAGTTTTGGAGAAATTTAGAATATGAACAGCTGTAAAATTGCAAGACAGAAACTTTAGAGGCCTCAGGCCTGGGGTCATCTGTCTCTCTTCATATTCATCGCTTGGGAAACCCGCTTAACCTGTTAGTTTAGTGCAGGGGCTGCTAGTCACGGTGCTTATGCTGTTTATTTGCACATATCTAATGAGGGAATGAGTTTTATGGTCTTGATGTAAAAATAAAACGGTACCAAATTCCACTTCTCTGAGTGACGGCAAAATTTATGCAGGAGTAAAAAGATGGTTTGGAATGGAGGAATGTTTGGAAACGCTTGTAAAAAATGTTTATATCATCTTCAAAATCTTTTCATCTGAAGCCATTTGCTAAACTATTGTAGACAAAAATATAATTGTGCCAACATATTAGTTTCTGTTATAATAATAATATAATTTAATAATATAATTCAATAATACGAACATTTAAGAACGTTTCTCTAACGTTGCCATTAAGTAACAAAAACAGTAAAAATGTTATTTTGAATGTCCAAATTGCAGAAACAATTTTGATAACTTTGAGAACCTTAACCCTTACTTTTAAAGAACGTTAGCCATAGTTCTGGGAACGTTCCCTGTTAGCTGAGTTATATCGGGCAAATTGTAAACTGACTTCTGTTTTAAACCAAAACTTTAATGTTAGTCTAAAATCAAAACTGTATTTACTTTCACAACAAACATTCGTGCGTATAATTCATCATCACATTCTTTAAAAAAAACGTCTTCATAATTCTTCCTCAGAATGTAGAAACTGTAACTCATTCAAACAACAATTTATTTTTGAATTTTACATTTTGGGGGAACTGTGTTAACCAGCAGAAAGATAGTCGAGGAAAGATAGTTTCCAATCAATAAAATCAAGACACGCTCAACATTTATTTCTCATTATTGTTCTGTTCCTCTCATGTGTAAGATATTAAAATGGGGTTTTATCTTAATTGTGCTTTAACTTTTAAAGTTGAGACAATTGAGACAGTTTGGAGAAAAATGTGAGCTCAGATGCATGAGTTCAGTGTTTCCGTTCTGAGGTTCTGAATCTCATTTTTCATTCAATGGCCTTTTTGTTCTCCAGTTCTTTAGGCACAAAGCAGCATGCCAACGTTTACCAAAGGCTTCTCGTTTCTCGTGAACGCTCCATGCAATGCAACTCAAAGTCTTTTCTTAATATCGTCTTGTGATTCTTTAAGGACCTCGTGCAGTAACCTCGGTAAAGCCCTTGACCAAAAACCTCCAGGCATCCTTAGATGTGGGAATGTTTACTGCGGTTGGTGTTTGCAACCCTCCGTTCTCCTTTTCCACTGAGATTGTGTTGGCTCCCCTTTGGGAGCCGGTAAAAGGTACTGGGACATTACACAGATGGAGCCAAAGGTCCAATCAGAGAGGGTAAATTGTTATTTAGGTCACTTATTATAGATTCAACGCAGCACAAGGACAGATGGTTCGGCCACCGCTGGTCTCTGGAGTTGGGAGGGTTTGCTTGCTCATTAATTGCATAAAGTTATTGGACGAGCCCCAAGAGAGGAGAATTCTGGGTATTAGAGTCTTAAACCCGTCACCAGGAGACGTTTGTTGCCATGGCTGTGGGTGAAGTCTCAGGAGCTGAAAAGCTGTCGCTGGCTAATGTAGCAAAACACAGACACAACGCCTGAGGTTAGTTTTACTTGTGGGTGTGTTTTTATCACAGAGAAAAGTTTGGAAGGTTTTAGGGTGTAAAACAGTTTTAAGTTGCAGAAACGTTTCCCTAACATTTCCATTAAGCAACCAAAATGTTAGAAATGGTATTTTGAGAGTTCTAGGAGCGTTTTTAGACATTATATTAATGTTACTGCTTTGTTGTAAGAATTATTTTTTAACTTTTTTATTCTGTAATTCTTTTTTAAACAATCCAACTTAAAAATAAGTTTAATATTTTTTTAATTGCATTGCATTGAACTATAATATTTTCGAATAGGCATCCACATTTTAACTTATTCTTCTCTGTTTTGCTGTATCTCACGAGCAAAAACTGAGCAATGTTTTAAAAAAAAGCTTTTACACAAAATAACGTAATCCAGTTTGACCAGTGCAAGATACATTTGGAACCGACAGGTGATGAAATTCTTTAAGACAGTCAATAAAACTGTGACTGTGTGTTTTGGCATTTGAGGCAAACCTCCGAGGTTTTACCTGACAGGTTCATCCAGTGCAGAAGAAACAACCTCGTCTGTTCAGTCTGTCAGAAAGACACTCAAAGCTGGAGGCTGAAAGCAGTTTTGTTTTGACAGGATGCGACACACCGGTTCTTTGTTTACACTAGAACAAATGTCTTTTTTACAGGAGGCCTTTGAGATATCATTGTGTGCTTCATCGCTGCGTTAAATAGTTAAAAATACAGCCAAGATCTTCCTTTTACTGCATTAAGAGTCAGTGTTGAAAAGTCATTTACTGTAATCATAAAATTACGTTTAATGTAATGCTCTTACCTTAATTTACATGTGCCAATTTTAATCATATCTGGTACATATTTATATAGTTCCCTTAAACAGCATTAAATTACCATTAACATCATTGCTTGGCTATAAGAACATTATTTAAACATTTTTAATTCTGTAACATTTTAAAAACATTCTACTAACTTCTTAAGAATAACGTTTTTGATTATATGATATAGAATGTTATAAAAACCTTCTACCAAGGGTCACTGCGAGAACTTTTACAGTACGTTCTGAGAACGTTCCCTGTCGGCTGGCTCCGTAGCAACGTGTTTGTGAACTTTGGGAAAATCGTGAACTTTGCTTGAGACGTGTCTTATGCTGCTGCATGGGAATTTTAATCTCCGGGATCTTGGGATTGAAACTCTTCACACGTGGAGCGGGTCTGGATCACTCATGTCTGTCTGGATGAGACACTCACGTGTGGAATCCGGCTGATGACGGACTTTTGCACCCTGTGTGAAGGGAGCGATTCACAAACTGTTCCAACATGTAGATTTACAGCTTTCCACTCTCGTTTCTTTCTGTCTTAATTAAGTAAAGTACATTAAATTTGATTTGTTTTTGTTTTATAAACGTAGGCCTGTGACAATGGTGTACGTAACTTTTTATATCAAGAGTGGTTGTTCTGGTGATGGGAACTAACTGCTGTTTTTTGGACAGGCCGTTTGTGATATTAACCACAAGTTTAGTACAATTCAACCCACCTTCAGTACTAACCTTTCTAAAACTCCCACCCACCCGCCTTGCACTGATGATAAATTTGGCAAATGAGGAAAAGAAGAGAGAGAGAGAGAGAGAGAGAGAGAGAGAGCATGTATGTGAGGATTTTCAGTATCTATCTGGTTAAGCAGGTCCTACTAGTTCTCTAGAAGATGTGACTTACCAACAACCAGCATCGCCCGTTTGCGGCGAGAGTAGACCACTCACGGCCCCGCCCACCACTTTCACAGCCACAGGTCTGGGATCAGTTTTACTGTCATGCAGGTTTAAACGCTTATCCTGGATCAGCTGTAGTGGGAGGAGGGAGGCACTGGTAGCAGACCGTATACAACACGCATTTAAAACTTAAAGTTTTGTTTAGTCATTTTCATACGTATTTGCATCTGCTGAGCAAAAAGACTGTCCCGTGGTCCTCTATGGATGACATCATAGCTTATGTTATAGTTTAGTTCTTGCATAAATTAAAATGATGTTATTTTGGTGTCCTTCCAAGCCTGTAAAGAAAAGGTGATTTTCTTTAGTTATAAAAATATCGGTTACCTCTGGGTGGATAATGGACAGATGAAATACTTTAATGGTGTTTTTTTGTCATTTAGGAGCTGGACAGAGAATTTGATAAATTCTTGTAAATATTTGTGGAAAATTCAGCGTTTTGCTCAATCTTTATTTTGGGGTGAACTTTCCCTTCAAAAATGTTTTTTCCTGCATGTAGAAGCCGCAACTTTTCATTTTTACAACCTGCTGCATTTAGACAGATCACATGACCAAATGTTTTGCTTTTTCCTCCAATCAGCCGCTGAGGGTGGTCCGGCAGTTACCCCCTCTTATCACGCTCTTATCATCCCTCTTATCATTAGTCGGTTCAATGATGGGGTCACTTGGAGGACCTCTTATGGGTCATGTGACCCTCTTGACCCGACCACCAAAACGGTGAGGTAATGTGGCTTAGCTTTTTTAAGCTAGCATCGTCTAGCTAAACACGACTCAGCTAACAGGGAACGTTCGCTCAGATACGCTCAAAGTTATCAACTAATTTATTTTATGACCGTCGTTTATGATCTCAGTGGATGAGAACTTTGGGCATGACACCTTTACTCTACTGACAGCCACTGACTCACTGCAGGCTTGGCCAGCCAGTGACGCCTAAACAAATGCCTCCTTATTCAGACATTACGGAAACAATCGCAAACGTTGAAGTAACGCCTCAGCTGTCCACAATTCATACCAAACATTCCCTCCTCCCAACCTTTTGTTCCTTCTAACTCAATTTCAGCCGTTCCGATCGTAGCTGAGCCTTTTGTTTGCTCCTCCTAAGTTTTGGTGAGAACCGTATGGGTGTGATTTCTGCTG
>JAZGTK010013708.1:0-14161 GCA_036877625.1 Ambastaia sidthimunki | reverse complement strand
AAGGTAACATGGCCACTGAGGCTTTAAAGATTACCAGACCAAAAACATCAACCCCTACCACATCCCATAATCCTGTTGGAATTGGCATCAACAAAGTCTTTTAGTTCCCTGTTCTGAAAGAAGGAAAATGATCCCTCATTTGTATGCACAGAAGCCTATAATTAGCATTTCAGTGCCTAAAATAAACAAATTCATTCACAAAATGAGCAGATTTTAGGCTTGTAATCATTATGTGTGTCTAAGTGCCATTCAGACCATCAAGCGAAAATGTTCACTAATGCTCAATAGAAAAATCATTTGAGACATGATGATCACGTGGTTTACTTATCAAATACACAAATACAAATACACCTACACAGCCATGAAAAGACCAAGTATATAAGCGTTGAATTGTTTCAACGATGCAATGCTTTGTGGGATTGCTCTTCACCTCAAAAGACACATACAGTATGATTATGCATTCAGATTTAATTGAGGTAAAAGTAGGAAGCACCATAAAGTTTAAAATCAAATCTATTGGAACAGTCTTTGCCTCAGTGGCACGCAAAAAAGTTTTTTGGAACAATGTAACAGACTGATATAAAGATGATCCTACGAATGTGTCTTCTCTCGTGTATCTATCATTTATAAAGACAAAACAAAAGGTCAAAGACAGGAAGTGCTAAACACTATTTTATTGTGATCATTTGAAAAAATGCTGTATGGCTCTATTTCTTTTGTTACTGATTGTATAAACAATATCGTTCTCAACAATACAAAATGTATTCATGAACAGCACCCAAACAACAGCTTTAAAACATAATGACAAAAAAAATCTGGCTAGACTAGTCGTTTGTGAATAGTCGAATGCTGTCTGCCTTTTGTTTTCCATGAAGGTTCCAGTAATTCATAATGGCTGTGATATGTTTTTTTGCCTGTATGTTGGCTGTAATTTTCTAAAGGTTGTAAAGCAAGTTAATTTATGACTTAAGTCCCATTTACCTCCACGGATGAATAGAAGCAAAACACATTTTTTTCTGTTCAAAAGAGAATAAGGTTGAAAGGAAAGTACATGTGGGGAGGGGGGACTCAAAAGAGACTGAGAAAAAGCTAATTCACTGAATTATTCTCTATTATCCACACCCTACACATCCTTCAACGACTCTTATTCTTCCTCATCCTTTCTTCATACTAAAACCCAGCACAGACCAGCGACACACAGCCCAGGATGGAATGAGAGCCTCTAACTTAAGTCCTTTCTGACTTTGTCAGTGTGAGTTATTCATTTGACCCACCCTGTCCTGTGTCCTTCATTAAAACATAATGCCCAGCACCTGCAATTATGCACAGAAAAGCTATTTCAGGTTGGACGCTCTGAATTACAACAGACTGGAAAGCAGCCTTGAAAAATATGAACATCTTGTCCCAGAAGTGTTACATTAAAAATGAGTTATTGACGTTTTACCTCTTCCTAATATCTGTCAGTTTTCCTTTTCTGGTAAGCAGATATACTGGCTGAGATATATATATATATATATATATATATATACACACACACACACACACACACACACACACACACACACACACACACACACACACACACACACACACATCGCACTTCTTATAATGAAAAATATGGCTTTCAAACTAATTACAGATCATAATGTTTGCTTTAAAACAGGTAAAAAATGCTCCGATACTACACAGTGCTGTTTTGAGAGGAATTGAGACATCAAATGAGGCACTTAAGCTTAATCTAAAAATCCCCCAGAATACCTCACAGTGGAAGCTACCGGACAACTACCCAATATCTTCCACTTCAGCTTACCTCTCTGGCAATCAATGATGGAAGAGATGCCACAGTGTCCCATAAGAACAAAGAGCAAAAGTGTTTCAGCTGCACAGTGACTGTCCTTGTGAATGTTGTTCACTGCACATTGTTAAGTAAAAACCTTTGAATGTTCGTGACCACACGTTCTAAAGTAAAAATTACTTAAAATGTTCTTGACTGCACATCCTTAAAACTGCATCATTTAGTGGGAAATTAGAGCATAAGCTGAATGTATTTTACTCCATCACAGCCGCAGTGAATAGAGAGGCTACTGTAGAAGCCTCTGCCTGGAGTTTGTGTGTCTGTTGTCACCACACACTTGTCATTATCTCACTAATTGTCATAGATAGACCAGCGCAGCGTGATTGTTAATTGCTTGTCTGCCGGTCTATGTAGTGATGGACGAGTCTTGTGGATAGATCAGCTCAGCAGACTCCCTATAAAACCCTCTTTAAGACTCTATATATTATTACCTATTAAATCCACACCCGGATTTCAAAATCACTAATCATTTCCCACTAGGAATCGTGTGGAAAATCACCCGGAATGTTTAAAATTCTCTTTGAAGATTCTGTCTTCATTCCGTTGCCTTCTAATCCATTTTTTAAGCACATTGAGGATATAGTCTGTCATGAGTCATAAATATCTGATAGTTTTTCTGCACATACACATAATATTATAAACAATAATTATTTTATTTAACAAAACATTATGTATTTGTTTGACTATTCAACAAAGAAAATAAACGAATAGCTGTGACTGGCATCAGCTATCATCCCAATAAACAAAGAATATTTTTAATTTTGGAGCAACGCTGATGCGAATAAGATTTGTTAATGAATATAAGGATAATCTTTTAGCTGCATGATCACAAAGCTCACTGACTGGCTACTGTTCTTCAAAGAGTGACTAAAGTAAAGCAACATTAGTGAACACTTTCTAGTCCTAGCAGGTGAGTGAACGGCCATTAACTTCCACCAAAACTCACAGACCAGAGTAACTATATAAAATAAACAGAAAACTGATCTAAAACAGCTGTATTTTAATTCAAATGCAAAATCAATTAAATTCAAAATCAAGTCAATCTTCTGAGCTGACAGCAATGATAACATACGTATCATTCATAAAAACCACAAGAAGATACAACAAACTGGTCCAGCAAATGCTCAAACACGTTCTAAAGTAAAAGTCCGTTTTTGGGGTGTTAAAATGATGTCACATCGGCCTTATATATGACCCATATAATATTTAGATCAGGACTACAGATTCATGGTTGAATTTCTGCTTAAAACGCTACAGTTTCATCATCAAAATGCTTATCCAATGACAGCTGCATTGAATAAAGAGACACAGGCAACATAAATAAAAGAAGAGAGAGTGAAAACAGAGACTAAGAAATGAAAAACACAATGTGGAGGCAAAGCGCAAAAAATTATGAAGGCAGAAATGATGCCGAGATGCTGAGAAATGATCGATACATGTCTCAGTCTGACTAAAGATAGACAGAAGAAAAGAGTAAAAAGATAAGTTCAGTTCTGTTTGGTTTCGGTGTGTGTAAACAGTGACGTTAGGGAAGAGATAAGCGCTGTCATCTCTCTAATCAATGTTAGAAGACAGTCACATTACGAGTCTGTGAAGAGACGCCGATAGCTGATGTCTGGGGACACACAAACACACTCTTCATGCTCACACACAGATGGGCTGCTGAACGTGGGCAAGGTGCCGTCAGATGGTCCTGCCATGATAATGTGTTTGCCAAGCTTATATTAACATGATAACGACTTTCAGCTTCTCAGATTAGAAAACGGCAGAACAAAGAAAAGCTACAAGTGCCAAAGGGGGAAAAGTGCTTTGGTGATGCGGGGCCTGTTGGAGAGAGAGAGAGAGAGAGAGATTTCACCACATACTGTTGATAGATATAACATCTTCCAGAAATTGTATATGCACACAAATATCTCTTAAATTCAGACTCATACACATTCCATATCCTGTCACAAACTTATATAAATTTTATTTAATATAAATTCTAATTGTTTATTCTACGTTCTGTTTTGCACACTAATTCCAGCATTAACTTTTATAAAACTCTGGTTTTATTAGAGAAAGCAGAAAGATTGCCTGAGTGTTAAGCTGCAACATTTTACAAGCCAAATGCTGCAAGTATCTGAAAGTATCTATTGTATAATATGAATGTGATGTCATCACATTTGCTCTTGAGATGTCAAGAGGATTCAGGCTGTCCTTATGTCTTTTATTTCTCTCATCTCTGGTGTGATATTAAAGCTCAGTCTAATGCAGGTTGAGATGAGGTTTTATGTCACTGAGTGACTGAATGAAGCCCATCTTGCACTGTGACAGCAGACTACACGTTACTTAAAATGCTCATTTTGCCATCATTTACACATCGAACCTTCAGACTTCTTTTTCAAACCATGACAGTCCATACTGAATCAAACATGGCAGCAAGCATCAGACGTCAATGAAATCTGCTTAAGAGACCTGTGAGAACTGATGTTTGTTGACACTGAGGGTCTGCAGTGGTCTATTGAATGAATTTAGAGTAATATACGCAAATCATATGGACTAATGATGGTGCTTTGTGCTTTTTGTGCTGTTTTGGAACTCATAACTGCTGGAACTATGAACCGTTGTATGTAAAAGAGTACCATGTTCCTGTAGCTCAATTGGTGGAGCACAGTGTTAGCAGCGCAAAGGTTGTGGGTTCGATTTCCAGGGAACACTGGTACTGATTAAATGTATACCTGGTATTCACTGTTAGCTGCTTTTAAGGTTCTGCCAAATGCATGTAAATGTAACGTTAATAGATACATCACAGATAACATAAATCAATACAGCATATGGGTCTGGAACAACATGAGGGTGGGATGTGCAAAAACATCAATCTCTTTTCTCAGAGTTCCCTTTGTATTATTTCATTTCAAATAACCTTTAATCCGCTACGTATTCCAACTTGTTTTTTTACTGGCTCTGTTTTAAACCCTCTCAAAACTACTTCAGCAGAAGCTCGTGATCAGCAAGACGTTTTTTCAGCAAAGAATGGAATCACACACACGCTGGGCTCAACAGGACACTGCTGATGACTTTATATTGACCAGTCATTTACAAAAAAAACTAAATGTGTTACTGAAGTGTGATCTCTGAGCTTTACTGTAAAAATAGCATCAGCAACTAGCTGTAAAAATGAATCCGTCTGATTCATAACCACTGATTCATTTCTGCTAGCGAACCTACATGCACTTGTGTATCTGAACCCACCACAATGAACGTCTGCCAACTCCTCACTAGACATGCTATTGTTTTAAAGGATAAATAAACAATGTCACATTCTAATCTATCCACTGTTTTCTTGTATCGTGGCTCTGGCACACAAACACTGCGCTTATCGTCCGGCTGTTTAATAGAGCTCAAACATGCGATAATTGTACAACCTGCAACAGGCGCATGTGAACAGCTTTACAAAAGTCTCAATACTGGGAGCAGGAAAATCACACATGCAGTGACCCAGTAACAAACACCATGATAGATAAGACAGTGATCTCATATGAAGACATGCTGAATGACAGATCTAATTTACTGCTGGGTGTCTTGCAGAGAAGATTTAGACACAATATTAATGCATTAGATGGTTCAGCAGAGATCTAAGATGGTTTAAGGTGCTCAAACACTCTTAAAAAGGGGCTTTATGCCACAGAGGAACCATTTTTGACTGTATGGTTCCATAAGAACCTTTAACATCCGCAGAACATTTCTTTTTACAAAAGGTTCTTGGTAGAGGAAAGGTTCTTTAGTCTAGATTTATATAGATATATATAGATTAGATATACATATATTTTTTATCTGTAAAAATCTGCTTTGACATAACAAATTTGCTTTGACATAACATGATCACGTAACAAAAACTGCACAAATGTCAATGGCCTTAGGCAGAGCCAGTCAGTCCTGGTTACAGCGTGAAAGTTTAGGGTTAGAGAGCAGAAAAACAGAGAGAGAGACAGAAAGAGAGAGTGAGTTGTGCTAAAACAGTTCTTGATGCAAACAAACTCTAAGAATCTCCCACAATGCATCAGGGCACAAAAGTTCCCCACCTTCTCTGGCACTCAGATGCATGAATTACATAAGACTGATTCCTGTTGACATTATAGGCTTGAAATCCCCACAAAACAACCTCACTCTGCTGGACAAACCCGCCATCTAACATTCAGGCCTGGAGGAAGCAGGAGGCTGCACTTGAAATTATTCATTCTGAGTTTTTCATCAGACCCAAAAACTAAAGTATATAACATTCTGCTTCTCCTGTGCCCTGAGACCCTGCATCCTCTACTTTTCTTTCTCTCCTTTTAATTTTCTCCTGTTTCGTTTTGCTGTGGCTGTACAGGCAACACAGAGAATGGAAACGAGTTTACTTTTATTTGTGGTCAATATGTTTGGTCTGAAAAAAGGTCTAAATGTTGTTGAATTCAGTCATATCCACTAAATCCTGAAAAACAAAATCATGCTTGGATAACTGGCTGATTACTAGACAGATTCTTATAAACAACTTCCTGCTGAGGGACATTTATCTGTGTATCATGCTAACTCCAATTTCTCTCAGAAACTGCATAAACATTAAAACAAACACAACATTCAAATATATTCTAAAATAAAATGAGACATGAAGTGTCCCAGTTTAAAGTGCAAAGACATACATTTAGGCATTTGGCAGAAGTTATTATCTGAAGCAACTTATAAATTGTGGCAATTTAGTTTGTGGTAAACTATTGGCTCAGCCAATGTCACAAATCTGTGGGTGGAACAGGCTGTTTGCCCAGATATTAGGAGACAGAAAGTGGGCAGGATGATGGCAAGCGTGTTTGGAAACAATCACCATGTCTTGGTCCATTTAGTCAAAGTAAACCTAGACTGTAAGCAAAGAAGTTGCACATAAGCAAACATAAAAGCATGGAAACTAGTTTTATACAAATGTAGGTAAATGCACTATAACACACTCACAACAACAGAGCCAAAACAATAGACACTATAACACACTCACAACAATAGACTAAAAACAACAGACACTATAACACACTCACAACAATAGCATGAAAATATACAACCATAGGCCAGTAAACATTGTAAAGGCGGTGGGCTAAAGCAGTATATAATTAAACATGACAGAAAGTTGATTCTATGCAAGACATTAAACTAATCCTGTGAATAAAACTCCATTGTTTTAGCCAATAAAAGGCTGTGTTTGCATCCTTGCGTTAAAACAGCCACGTTTTACTAAATGTGGATATAATCTAAAGGGACTTCAGCACAGTAAATAAACTTTAACAGAAGAAAAAGAAAAACTAAAAGTCAATAATGAATGTCTTAAGTTGTCAGTGGTGCATTCTCAAAATTGGCTACAGATGATTTCAGAAATACCTTCAGGGAATAATGATCAGCTTTTTTAGTGGCAAAACCCCAAACCACCTGAAAAGAAGCTCTGAAATGGGCACAGGAGCTATTTTATCTAATCATTCACTTGGATAGCACAGTTAAGAAACAGTAAATATGATTATGACTGAACATAAAGCGTCTGTTTTTTGTTCCCTGCAGATTTAACTCCCCTCTCCCTCAGCGCAACTTATAAAACATTAATAAGTTTTGATGCGTTTATTTATTTCCACCCTCCAAAGTCTTAATGGACTTTGTAATAGTGATGGCTGGGTTGATGCCCATTAGTACCCAGCCTTAATGTTTGCTCACAGAAGCATGTGGGCCGCATTTGAATTCTGGCAGGATGTGAGCGTTGGCTTGACTTTGTTTGGCTAACTGCAGGTATCCACATTTGAGGCTAATGAATGTTTCTCCCTGCGTTTAAGCATCTGTGTTCACTTCAGAGTACAGACAACACAGCAGTAACACTGCTAGCCAAGTATGGTGCTCCCATACTGAGAATTTGTCCCTACATTTAACCAGAAAGTGCACACACACTGGAGTAGTGAGTTGTGAACACACACACTGCAAACTGAGAACGCACAGAAACTGGGGGTAAGGTGTTGACAACCAGAATTGAACCAGCAACCTTCTGGTTACAAATTTAACTCGCTAACCAGCATGTCAAAACTGCCCAGAATTCCTGTTTTAATATATTGTGTGTGTGTGTGTGTGTGTAAGACTGTATATTGATTTGTGAAGCAAATATTAACATAACAAATATGAATATATAAACAAATATTAACATTTGTTTTGAGGTCTCAGCTAAGACTCAAAGCAAGTTTCATGAGAATCCAACAACTGGGTGCACAAAGACTTTTTTCAGCCATGTTGTTCTCTTTAGATTTACACACATTTGTTTTATACACGTCTATTTTCTTGAACAGCCTCTGGCTATAATTGTTGCAACCATGCAGCTAAAAATAACCCTATTTCTTTTTCATTCATATGATCAGCAGGTCTATCCCCAGTGTTCTGATCAGTGACATGAATATTCATACAATAAATATCTGTACGTTTATGATTGTTATTTGCATAAATAGGAATATATTAAAAGACCACATGACCTCAACCACTTAGTGGAGTCCAAGTTTAGAAGCTCTTTTAATGTTCTCCCACGATTCTCCATCAGGTACTTTTATTACTGCCAAAACTCAGATCTGATTATTATTGACCTGATGAGTATAATTAGCTCATCTGTTTACCGACAGGTGCTAATTCGTTGCTAAAATCTGTCTTAGATAAACGTTCGTCATCGATTACGCCGATACTGTCGTCAACAAATGCACACAGCGTTTAAACGTACTTTAAAGAGGACAATCACCAAACTAACAAATGTATGAGCTGAGCCAAATGACAAATCAACAAAAATTAATTTAATACAAAAACAAAATGATAAACCAAATTATTTAATTACTCCAGCTTTACAACTGCTCATGCTTTAAAACAATTTTTACTTGTTAGTAACGAGCATGAAAATGAAAAAATTATAGCAATTATGCCACTTTTGTGTTTTATTTTATTAATTTTAGAAGCTTAGTTCTTAATAAGCCTGCTGTCATATTTCATAAAGAGCAAAATGATGTTTAATGTGTATGTGCACTTTTGTTTATGGTTGTGTGGGAGTGAGACCAAAGGTAAAGTAAAAGAGAGACAGAGGGAGAGAGAGGGAGAGAGAGAGAGAGAGGAGAGAGAGAAACTTACTCACTTATTAGTGATCCTGAAACATCACACTTGACTCTTGAGCAGCATCTATATTTAGAAGCAGAGCTGATGCTGACTCAGAGTCCAGGCTGTTTCATTAAAGAGATGGGAATGACCTACAGGTCACAGATTCAGACAAGATCTGTGACAAAAAGCCCTCAGTCAATGTCTCCATCCCTGCCTGCAGACGCTGCTTCAGAGAATGAAACCACCTAAGACACATTTCAGAGCAAGCAGAGAATTGAAAGACTCTAATGATCTTGTTGTTGAGGGTTTAAGATTATGGCATCAGCAGAAGAGCGCTAGCTAAGAGCTACTGTAGCTACTATTCAGATTCTTGATTCTAATTAAATCAAAAAGGAAAAAAATCTATATTTACAATCAATATTAATACATACATATGTATAACACAATATTAATCCATATGTATGTATGTATGTATGTATATAAATACATATATATATAAATATGTAACTTATGACGATCAATGGTTGTCATCCATTATGGTTTGGCTTTAACATCACAGTCTGAATGGTTAGAAATAGCTTTGAAAGATCTGCTGATTGTCATGGACACCATACATCAGAGTGTCAAAAATAGCCCTGCTGAGGCTTTCTTCCTCATTCAGCCTGAACATTTAGTGAGGTTTTACTTTGGCTCGCTAACTATGACAGTAAAGCACAGGAACAATCCCCCACAAACTAAGATGACTGGAAGTAAAATTTGGTGGCCCAATCAACCCAAGTTCTGAGGACCTCCTAAAACACAACAGAGCAAAATGCATAACCTCATTCTTTTAGAGACGTCCCTACAATAAACCTGTGCATTGTAAGTCATTTAGGTTAAAAGCATCTGCAGGAACTAGGCAGACATTAAACAATGACACTCTAATAGCAAAGCATGTCTCTCTCATCACTGTATTGAATGTGGCATGAAACAGGCCTTTCTTTTTAGACCACACACAGTCATTACTGAAAAGAAACTATTTGTTCTTACCCAGGTTGACTCTTTTAGTTAATGAACAGGCTCTTAACTGCAAAACCTCTGGCGTACGAACGTTACTTTTGGATTTAATCGGAGTATTACCAAAAGCTTTTAGCATTCCTTGCGAAAACAAAAATATGCCGTGCTCAGCAGATCTCAAATAAACCATCCAAGTAAAACCACACAGCCACAGGCAGTGCAGAAGACACAAGTACCATGCATCCATTAAAACTCATCCTGTGGTCACACACGAAGCTCTCTGTACAAAACAGCTCAGCTCAGCAAGACAGCGAAGCTTCTAAACGCAGTCGATGAAGACAAATGCTTGCAGGCACCATAAGGTGTCTGCTCATCTCATTTTTCTCCTTTTTTGGTCAACCTTAATGCAGCCCAGCGTGATAAATTATTTGAGAGCCAAGAAACAGAATCAAACCGAGTCCCCTAAATAAACCTGTGCGAGGCACTTCAGAAAACAGTCAGAGATTTATGGCATTAAATGGATGCTTACCAGAAGCAGCCTGTCTGGACGTAAAATGGCAGTGGGGGAGTTCTCATGCAGAAAGGGTAGAAGGGAACAATGGAATCGCACCAAAAACATTTTAGGAACGTTTAAGCAGCTCTCTGATTCCAAAGGCGTTTAACCCTTTAACTGTTTTCTCAGCTAACTGGTTTGAGACATATAAAAAGTTGCTAACACTGTGAATCATATGTGATTCTCACCCATGATCATTAAATCCCCACTTTTATTAAACAGGAAACCATTTTTGTTTGGCGCTGCAGTGAACCTCAATCACATTAAAGAGAGAGCAGAAGCTATAAACCATCCTGACAACACAACACAATACATCTCAACAGACTGGCTGAGGCCAGAATAAAATAACTGCAGAATCTGTTATTACACTCACTAAGATTTTTTGAAGAATTATTTCTCTTAGTATAAAGTTAAAGGATTAAACTTAAGCAAAGCTTGAAATGAACGGGCCACAATTACTTTCAGAGAATGTCATCCAATAAAACTGTCCAAATCAATCAATGCCAACCCCAGACAGGTGTCACAGAGAATGAGGACGTTCTGACGCTCCAGCCACCTGAGAGTTTTGTCATAATAAAACCCCTCCCACAACCCTCAGTCTTAATTGGGGATTGATTAATGAGCTCATGAGAGAAATGTCCTTGAGAAAGCCAATGATCACATCAGTCCTCCAAAAATGCTTTATCATAACAGGTAAAACTCTTTCAAAAAGCTCAAGATAGACACACTGGGTCTCAGAGGTGTGCCAACTGAATTTGATTAACATCCGTTTAAACCCTGGGTGAGGACCAATTTTAACCCTGGGTTAAGCAACAATTTACGCTTGTAATTCTGAAGGGGTAAAAGCAGTACAACCTCTTGTTCCAGCACAGAACTAAAATCTAATTTGTGGTTTAGCAACAGACCAATCACGAAGTGCCTCAGTGCTTACATCATTAAATATTCGTACAGTCACAGAAACTCCCACATGCTGTTTAGTTTTGGCAGTGATAAAAAGGCATGAATATTCTGTGTTGTACGTTTAGACCACATAAGATATCCAAAGTGGATTTACTTGGCAATATTTCCAAGATGCACAAGCACTTATTAAAACAAACTGCATGCAATATTCCTGTAATCAATGGTAATAAAATCATTAATGCACACAAGGGAGTGTGTATAAGGTTTACTAATCCAGGGTTTACTAATGCAGTGTGAAAGCTCAGAACCTGATTAATTAACCCAGGATAAAATATAATGGGTGTAGATATATGGAATATGTCTGGAATATCCCAGGTTAATTATGCAATGCATTACATTATGAATTCCACGTTTATCGATGTACAACTGTTTTAAATGGGCCAGATCATTTGCACCAGAGCTAAAATAAAAACGGGTGGCATGATGTCATTTCCTGAATATAATACATAATATATAAATGCAGGAGTCAGTATGAGAACAGAACAGAAAAGTCACAGTTCTGACAGTAATTTGTGACCTTCATCTACCCGTTTTTCACTGCATGTCGACTTCATGCCCCATAACTTCAGTTTATGGAGCAGCCGGTCCAGTTCTGATATAATCAAGATGTCCTCACATTCCTGTCCAATCTTACAAAGTGCTTTCAATGGACGTTAACATTATGGCTTTAAAATGATGGGATAGTAAAATATAAGATAAGGAAAATCAAGAATTTATGTGCCATTTGGGCAAAGTTTATTCAATTACAACTCTTTTTTTTGGAGCTTTCGGATACACTGGAAGGCTACAGACTTGTGTGCATGTAAAAGCTACTTATAATGTTAAAAAAAAAATGACACTCGAAAATGTTGTTAGCTACGATGCTAGCCGCCAACAAATGCAATAAGTGTCAAAGGCAATATCTTCACTATCAGATTATATCACTCGGAATTTCATCAGTCATATTTTTTGGTACAAAATCAATGAACAAACAAACGCAATTGGTCTTGACAGTATTAAACCATATTAAACTACATCTCTTATCTACACATTTTCACCTTAGATCTATTTTATGTACTGAGCGTGCTGGTACTATAAACTCAGCATTGTAAACCACAGATAATGTGGACTCTTATGGCACATTGCTTGTGTTGTTCTCTCTGCTCATCTGTAAACCACTTCAGATAACAGCAGTTGCTAAACAAATAAATGCAAAAGCAAATTTAAACAGATAAACATGCACTTAATACAACTAGTCTTTACCACAACTAATTAACTAGAATGTAAATTTAAAAAACTAAGCTGCATTTAATTATGAGTCACTATTAAAATAACTCTTAAAATTTAACACAAATAAGTGAACTTTTGATAATCAGAGGTTTCAACTGTTGTTGTTTGGCTGTGTGCAATAAAACATGACAGTAAAAACAGCAACAGACAGTAGCTTTCTGCCACTGATAACTGTTAACTGAAAATGTAGCTAGTCAGTTAAAACATATAGGTAGCTAAAACATATAGGCAGAGTACAAAGACAACATAAACAGCCAACCAATAGCATCCCTTACAAAACACAACAGCAGAACAGAAATATCAATTCACCTAAAAGCAGCAGGACCTACAAAATCCAACTGACCATCTTTAGGTCATGACTCATAATTTTATCTGCAAGGCTGCTATAGTCCATAAATACTGACCGCATCACAGCACTGTAACAGAGCTGATGTCACATACAGTATAAAATTCACAGTTCACTAACTCAGTCACAGTCATGTCTTCCGGCTTGCTTGTGCAGAGGATGTGAGCATATATCTGTATGACTTTATCTGTGATATTCATGCCAGGTATGTAAGTCTATATGCATGAGTGAGAGTATAATGGATATTTACTGGATAAGGGCTCTGGCTTCACACGGCCCATTTCCATAATGTCTCATCACTGTAAAGCTGCCAGAACTTTTGCCTCTCTATCGCCATCTCTGTTTGAAATGTAAAATTGCAGGTTACTTTATGTAGTTTTCATTACAGATATTAAAATCTAATGAAGTTTAATTGTGTATTTGTGCTTATGTGTGTGTGTGTGTGTAATGTATATATATATAAAATTGCTTTTACTGTACTGTACAGTACAGTACAGTACAGCTAAACAATTAAAGCAGTGATGATACAATATAACACACAAAACACCAGTTAACAGTTAATACAGCTCCCTGGAGTCAGCTGCAGTTAAGAGCAGGATTAATGCCCAGCACTGAGATCTCAGTATTTCAGCTGTTTATAGGTCATACCCACATGGGACCCACAACCTTTGAGTTAGCAGTTATGATCCTAAACTGCCAAGCTACACCCTGCAGTGTGCTGGACTGTGTTCCCCTCACTGTACTGTAATTCATCACTGCCTAAACTGTGTGTACAGCACATACTGTGCTTAAAAGACGCCTTTAAAACATTCCCCAGAGAGAAATTTAGTAAACACTCCTAAAGCCTGTAAAACCAGTCCCATTGACCATGAAGTTATATTGACAAAAAAACAGGCTTTAAGTCAATGTTATTCTACTGAGGGAAATCACTGCAGGCAGGTCTGAAAATCTTATAGCCAGAACTTATAGATTTCTTATTCTCGACCTAAATGAAAGAACTGATGAATTGATGAACTATATTTGATTGTGAACTAGTCAATAGGTTAAAGTTGACCAAACTAGTTTTTAAGTT